>FIZR01024991.1:0-40601 GCA_900060175.1 Ferrisia virgata | reverse complement strand
CAAAACTATACAATGAATAAACATTCGAACATCTTTACCATAGAAATTACAGCCACACTTCATTGTCTGAAAGAAATTCAGCAAACAAACTCTCGTCACAAAAAATTCCTCATTCAAACCAACTCTCTACCTTCTCTTTTAGCAATTCAAAACAAGTTTTCAGACAACCCATTAATTCAAAACGTCCATCAGGTAATCTTCAATATCCAGTCTTCTGACAAAAAAATCAAATTTATCTATGTTCCAAGTCACACAGATACAGAGGGAAACGAAAAAGTCGATAAATATGCAAAATCTGCCGAAAACCCTACTCCACTACACCCCCTCCCAACCTCAGAGCAAATCGCTTCGGAAGGCCACTGCACAAGGCTCACATGAGTCATGGAAATCGAGATAGATATTAGCATAGATCTATCAACCTAAGATCGCAAGACTCACTTTTCCCCATAGATGGCGCTGTATGTACGAGCATCTAAAATTTGAACAGAAGATCAATTTTAAAATTTCGTTCCAATTATCAATCCAAATGGCGGACTTTGTAGACAAAAATTTTTCCTATAAATTTTGTCATGTATTATTATTTTTTGTCTACGGTATTTAAGGAGCAGCATTTGTTTGAATTTTGTGAGCCCCTTCAAATAATCAAAATAGGCAAATTTTGAGTATGACCAAAAATGTTACAAAAGTTGCCTAGTACGAGGTTCAGTTTTCAAAGTCACGATTTGGGCAACATTTTACATGTAGGGGGAGGATGATGAGGGGGGTATTGGGGGTGATGTAAAATTTTGAAAACAAAAAAATTGCCGAAATTTTAGTTTTAAATAGGATGCACCTTATAGTAGGCAACTTCTGAAACATTTACATTTGTATACAAAATTTGCCTATTTTTATTATTTGAAGGGGCTTATAAAATTCAAAATAATACTGCCCTTTCATAAACAGAGATAGGCAACTTGCATATATGACAAAATTTTTGTCTACAAAGTCCGCCATTTGGATTGATGATTGAAACGAAATTTAAAAATTAGGTACTCCTTTGTTCAATTTTTAGATGCCTACACAGGGCCATCTGAGGGGAAAAGTGGGGCTTCGATCTGGTACGTTGAATTCGCCTCTATGTGTACTACAGATCTATGCTAATAATTATCTTGATTTTCATGACTCCTGTACCAAAATTTTCTAAAATTTGAGCGGAATGCAGCCTTCCACGGGAGAGAGGCTCACCCCAAAAATCTATTATTGGCAAATATCTCTGTAAATAACGCAATTTCGAAAAAAATAGTTGTATAGAAAATTATTCTACGTCAAATTTCCTACAAAATAGATATGTTTACATTTTTTCAAAACCACCCACCGTTCCTAAAATCTTCACTTTATAAGAACCTGTTTTGAAAATTTACAATTTTTCATAGATATTATACTTATCGCGTTCAAGGGAAATATTATTTCGTCAAACTAATTAAGGAATTGACTAAGTTTGAGCAAAGATTTTTAGAGATCCTATTTCGAATGTGGGGAGGGGGAGGGGAGGGGTTTACCCTCTTGATGAAAAATGAGCATACTTTCACCGATGTGTGTTTTAATAACGCGAACCTTCCAATAATAAAGTTCATGTACGATGATTTAATTATTAAAGAGTGTTTCCTTAAGAAAGAGAGAAGAGGGAGGTAGATCCGTAAAATTTGAAATTTTTCGTAATTATACAAATTTTTGAAATAATAACAAATAATTGAAACAGGAAACATTTTCTGAACAATTATTAGGTCGAAAGTTAGATAGATGCAAAGAGAATGCCAAAAAAAAACAGTAACTAAATTTTCAGCCGTTTAAGTAGATTTCGGCTCCGGGGGGGGGGGGGGTGTCAAAATTCAAAAATTGGAATATTTTTGCGAAAAATATGAAAATTTTGAAATTTTTTGCAATATGTCAAACCACTTGACTCATTTTGAACAGTTTTTAACCATTTTGAAACCTTCAATAAAATTTTGATTTTTCGTCTACATTTTCAAACGTGTACCAAAAGTAACCTAATCAACTTCGACAGCTTAAAAATTTAATTACAGCGTATTGTAGGGATACCGAATCGACTAATTAAATTTTTTCAAAAATGTATATTTCCTTTGAAAAATTTGAAAAAAGGCTGAGATTCTCAAAAACTGCCAGGGACTTGATTTGTATCTAAAATTTAAGGATGAGGGGTGGTGAAAAAAGGCTGCAAGATAACGTCAAGCGTATATGGTAAAAATTTGGAGTCTGTAATTTGACCCTTCCTTCCCTTCCCCCGCCCTTTTATAATTCTAAATTTTAAATAATTTTAAAAAACAATCTTTTTTCGATTATTTGGTATCACCTTTTTCTTTTTTTGCTATTTAGATCTCCTTTCAAAATTATTATTAAAATGAAAAAATCATTCATTTGGGATTTTTTGGAGATAAAAAAACAAAAAAAAAATACTTTAATTTATTATGCGATCAAAAATGATGAGGTTTCGAATTTACTAGAAAAAATTCAAAATATGTGAATGATTTTTTTCCATTTTTAAAATTGATTTTGGAATCCTTGAAAAGTGAAAAAAAATAGCTAAAACTTTTTTTAGTTCTCTTATACTCTAATTTGACATATTAATATGACAAAAAAATTGAAAAAAAAATTTTTTCGATGTTTATGTACACATGCATTTTGGAATCTTAAACCAATAAGAGAGGGAGGGGGAACTCAAATTGAATACTCCAAATTTCCACCACGTTCATTTGACTTCATTTCATAACTTTTTTCACTCCACCACCCTGATCCCCTCACCCGAAAAAAAATTTTGAAAAACCCCAACTTGAAAATTCTTGCTTATAGAGTCTTATTACTGACCTCTGTTCCAAAAATCGCTTTGTTGAAAATTTTTTTCTTTTAAAAGGTAGATTTTTCCTCGGCTAATGTTTTTTTTTTGCCAACAAGTACTAATTGGTCTATGTATTTTTATTTAAATCTTTGCAAGTACTAATAAATTTGAGGGTGAATACTTCTACAAATCCATATCTCATGAACTTGGCCAATTTCTTTATTTTTTAACAAGTATCAAAATTAGCTCAGAATGACCATATGATGCATTGTGAAGTACAATCTGGACCTAAGATCTTCCTGAAATTGTATTACTTTTCATTGCAGCTCACTTTATTTTTAAAATTGATATAATATTTGTATTATGATCATATTCCCGTTGGTTTGGGTGGTGTATTTTCCATTACCCTTCAAAAACCAGTTTTCTCTGCTTGGTAATAATTTGCAGGAAAAGTTTACCATGTCTTTACCAATTGATATATATTACGTAACTAACAAGTCCGCCGGTGGAATATTGACCTCGTTGGTCACTTTTTACGAAGGTATTATCATGTACGATGACCGTACCCCATTCGAGCACAGCTTCCCCATCTCTATTGTTATATATATCGCGGATGGTTCGCGTGCGCGACCTCCTCCTTCGCTCGTGTACCACAAAGAGTCGAAATGGCTGATATCTGAAGCCACCCTCGAATGAATTCTCGCGATCGAAGTAAACAAACAAGCCCACAGTACAACGATGTTGACAATGTAAGTACCTACAATGACCACGTACTACTTGTTTGGTACGGTTACACTTGCGGACGTGTACTTTTTTTTGTAACAGGTCACCCCCCCCCCGAGACTGTCCAGTACGTATCTTTTGACTAGAGGGATACCAACACTTGTCGTCGATCATCCCTCGTTTTGTGCTTTAGCTTTATGCTGAAATTACATGCATGTAATGTACCTACCTATGTACGATTATGATACGTGTACACAATGTAGGTAGGCCTAGGTGGGCACGTTCGATGTACGCAACACATGTATGAGTTCGACCCTTGAAAAGATACTACTTAAAGATATAGAAAGACTGTTTGCTTAATTTGTTCTCATTTATATTGGTCCGGACGAGGGACACGACACATGCCATGAAAAACTTAGCCGTACACATCGACCCCTTTTATTCGTCTTGTATTTTCCGCATTCTTTTTCGTTTTAACATGCCAACACTATGGCCGAGTATTTTCTCTTTTTTTTCTCTGTCTCTCTCTGTCTCTACTCTTTGCTGCGTCCCGTTTCGTATCCACACATCTTTGCAAAACCATCGTCGATTTTGCCCGATTAAATCGCAAAAAAGAAATGAACAGAAAACGATTAACAACGTACTAAATCCTATCTAGGTTTTTCTCTGTTTTTACTGTCTTTTTTCTGGTAGTCGTCTTCGTAGCTTTTTATCTGCCGCCACCGTCGTCCGTCGTCGTCGTTGTCGCCCGCACATTATTTATAACTCGACCCTTTAGTCCGTTTGTCTCTGCCTTACGAATCGTTTAATTTGACACTTTCTGGGGCGGTTTTTTTTTTCTCTCCTGTGCTTTCTTTTTCTCTACTTTTTATTGCCAACTTTGTGCTATGTGTTTCTGTCTTTCGTGTGTTCGAGTAATATCGTGTATTGTAATATGCTATGTAGTATAATTAAGTGCGAAGCTAAGCGGTGAAAATTTTTAGTGAAATGTCATTTTCAAAGGCGTAATGTGGAAAAGTGGAGTTCTTGGTTAATTTTCTTTTCCTTTTACATTGATGACGATATCGATTCAACTAGCAGTATTTAATTTCTTCTTGGATGGATAAGTATTCATACTGAGAATGGATCGTTCTTGGATATTTTTCGAAAGATGAAATATGGTAGAATGCAATAGTGAAAAAAAAAACGCATCGCAAAGCGATGCTCTTTCAGCCTGATTTTCGCAACGCATCACAATCATGAGAATTGAAAAAAAGCACCCCTTTGCGGTGCTCTTTTCCTAATCAGCTTTAAAGGATAGGAAGATTTCAATGAAGCTAAAATGTCAAAACCTCCCAAAAGGTACATCTCAGGTCCTCACTGATTGTGCATACCCAATTTCAACTTCCTAGCCCAATTTGGAGTGAAGTTATACGAGGAACAAATATTAGAAATTAGGAAGAAAAAACAAAAAACCACAATTTCAGGACTTTATGTGTGTTGGGGGGGGGGGGGGGGGGGGGGGGGGGGGGGGGGGGATGGGGCTAAAAAGTCGAGACCCCTAAAAGGCACAACCAGAGTCCCTACTAAATGTACATACCCAATTTAAAGGTCCTAGCACAATTTCGAGGGTAGTTATTTCAAAAAATGAGAAAACCTGACCAGAAAAGCAGATTTTTGGGGCTGTGAGGGTGTGAAATGAAGCTGAAAAGTCGGGACCCTCAGAAGCATATCTAGGACCCCTAATGAATGTACATACTAAATTTTAACTTCCTTGCTCATTTTGATGCAGAGATAGGGGAAGAACGTACCTTTTTCAAGATCAAAAAAGGGGGAACCTCATATCCTCCTTCTAATTGACTTAGAAGGTTTATTTTTGGATATGTTATGTATCTTTGAATTCTCTATCAATTGAGTCAAAAAAGAACAATTTTTGAATTTTTGGCTCCTTGGCACCTCCTCCCCGAAAATGGGGCCAAACTGAATTTTGATCCAAGGTCATCCCCACTCATATATATATATAATCTGCCGCCAAATTGAGTCGATTGACCGAATTGGAGTGATTTTGGTCAGTATTGAGCAGAGTAAATTATTTTAGTGTTCGGAGGAAAAAATAAATATTTGACATGGCCAAAGTCTTCTGGAACCTCAAAATGGATTTTGATGGTATTCTCCCCACTACCTCCACACCCTTGGTCGATAGCCTGTAAATGCCTGGTTTTCATTGACAACATGAAACAAAAAATCAGGCCAAAAAAAATGGGTCAAATAAATGTGGTAATTTTCCAGTGGCTTAAAGAAACTCCAAAAATTCTATCAGAAACATTTTTGATACGACTATTCTTAACCAAAAATACAATTTTAGATGATTTTCATGTATGGGCTCATTTTCAAAACCAGTCCCCCTTCCCCTCTCCAATACGTGAATTGTTCTTCATTCAGGGAACAAAAAAGATACGCTGTAGGATTTTTAAATTTTATGGAGCGAAGTTGATTCGAATACATTCTTTGAATCAAAAAACCAATTCGAACTATGTCCAACCCTGGTTTTCTTCTTAAAACTCTTCAAAATGCACTTTTTAATCGTTAAAAAGTTCATTTTTTCAACATTTCGTCTTCATTTCGTTCGAACTTGCCATTTAATTATATTTTTATAAATTCAGGTCCAAAAAATAGTGCACAAAAATAGTAGATACCCTTCAAGTTTCAACTTTTTAGCTCAGTTTGGAAAGGGGATATGTTTGGGACGAACTAAAGAAATGAAAAAAAAAAATCCCAAATAACCACTATTCTAGGGCTACGTGGAGGTGCGATGGGTTTGAAACGGTGAAACCCCCAAAAAGCACATTTATGGCCTCTACCAACATACCAAATTTCAACTTCCTAGCTCAATTTAGAGGGGTGATAGGAAAGGAAACGCCTATTTTCAGGATTTAAAAACGGAAAAACACCCGTATCTCCCTTCTTAATTGATTTGGGGGAGGGGCAGATTTTTAGATATGTTGTGCAATTTTTAATTTCTTAACAGTTGACTTAAAAAAGACAAATTTTTGACATTTTAGTTTCTCAGCTCCCCCTCCCAAATTTGGGCATAACTGAATTTTAACCCAAAGTTATCTCTGCTTGAAAATATTAAATAGCCTGCCAATCCAAGCCTACTGTCCACATTTGATCAATTTCGGTAGTCTTCGTTGGGGGAGAGGAGAAAAAATAAAAAGGAATTAATATCTAAACATGGCCGAAAATGGTCTGAATGCTCTTCCAGGACCCCAAAATAGGTTTTGTTGATACTGCCTCCCCGTTCCCTCATTTTAGGGACAGAAATATTCCAGCGAAAATAACTTAATTTTAAGCTGAAAAAATGAATGAAGAAGATAGTATTTCGAACATATTTTCGGCGATATTCGGTAGTAGGGGGTCAAAACTTCTATAAAACAAATTTTCATACCATTGGGACCAACTTCCTCTACAAATAGTTTAAAAATTCCATCCAAGGGCCGGTTCATCCCTTTCTTATCTGACTGCGCATTTTGGAAAAAAAACTCGTTAAATATTCCATACAGCTACGACTTTGTATTTGCTGTTTCCTGGTAATGAGCCTGATTTTTTATGTCATATTGTCAAAGAAAACTAGGTTATTACGGTCTATCGACCTAAGGTTGATGAGGGGAAGGGAAAACATCAACAGAATCCGTTTTGAGGTCCTGGAAAAACCATTACGACAACTTTTGGTCATGTGAGATATTTATTATTTTTTTTTTCACCCCAAAACTATAAAATTACTTGTTTAGCTCGGTATTGATTCAAATCGATCAAATTTGGAGAATAGGTTTCGATTGGCAGACCATTTGATATTCTGGAGTGGGGATGACCTCGGGTCAAAATTCACTTGTGCCCAAATTTGGGAGTGGGGGTGCAAAGGAGCTAAAATTACAGAAATTAGTTCTTTTTGAACCAATCGACAGACAATCCGAAATTGTGTAACATATTCAAAAATCAACCTCCTAGATTAATTAGGAGGGGAGATATGAGGAGTTTTCCCCTTTTTGACCTTGAAAAAGGAATATTCCTGCTCTATCTCTCCTCCAAATTTAGCCAGAAAGTTGAAATATGATATGTGCATTTAGTAAGGGCCCTGGATGTGATTTTTGGGGGTCACGACTTTTCAGCCCCATTGCACTCCCTCACAGCTCTGAAAATGTAGTTTTTGGTTGGCTTTTCTTATTTCATATAAGTTTGTTCTTCGCAAATCTTCTTTCGCTCCCCCTCCCTCACTAGGCCAGTAAGCTGAACTTTGGTATGTAGATTTAGTATATAGGTCCTAGACGTACTTGGTGTCGACTTTTTAACCCCATTGAACCCCCCTCCCCCTCCTACTTTTACCATTGATTAGGAAAATCATCGCGAAGTGATGCATATTGTTTATCATTTTTTTCTCTCTCAAAATTCGGATGACTCCATTTCTGAAAGTATGGTAAACTCTCTCCCCGCCACTCTAATTAATTTAACAATATTATGTTTCTGGTCACGTTGCGTTGTCTGGTTATTTTTGTCGTCAAGTCATCATCATCATCATCATCATCATGTATCAAATTCCCATGCTATCGTTTCTTACATGCATATATAGTCAAAAGTCATCGTTCATACGTTTGCCCTAGCTCTCCTAGTAATTATCAAAATGACTAACCGAATTCGGATTAAAATTATTTCTTACTCCGTATCATCTAATATACTATTTAGTCTTAGTCGAGTGTTTCTAGCAAGCCCGCGAAGACAAATAGGGAGTATAAAAATTACCGGAAATACCTAATAATTATTGTAATCACCAGTTTCACATTATAAAACAAACTAATCTTGTCGTATAAAAATAACAGCGTTAACACCGATTATCAAGCTAACTATGCAAACAATAACCACATCGGCATCGGCACGATAGGTATCCTTAGTACTAATATTTAATTATTGTTTTAAATAGGTACCACGTATAATAACAAGTCTGTTATTTTTTCCATTTGTATAGAGAGTCACAAATCGTCGCCTTAATTAAATATTCGCCCGACATATTTTACGCATTGAAGATGCTTTACTTATAGACTTACCTTCATGTCAACGTACTCTTACGTATGCTACGTGTAGGTTTAGGTTTACATACTTTGGTTTTTTTAATTGCTTTGAAAATTAACGGTTTTAAAGCTTGTAATTGAGTTTGAGAATCGAATTTAAATTACTTAAAATAATATCATCAGTACGTAGCCTATCTGTACGGTTGATAAAATCTACCTTTAACGAAATGCTATGGTAAGTATTTAAGTGTAGTAAATATCGTAGATTTTTTTTTTTGCTTTTGTTTTTGTTTATTTGCGGTTTTCGATCGTAGCACGTCTTAATTATCCGGACGCGCCATCGAATTGTCGTGGTCATCGCGTCGTGTCGTTTGTACTTATAAAAATGTACCTCTACCCACGAAGACTCATTTGTACCCACATTGTACTGGATGACTAATATTATTGTCGACTAGTTTCGCTTATTCATTATCGTTATCGTATCATCTCTCTCTCGTATTCACTCAAATCGAGCGTACCTGCGACATAAATATTTAGTATTTTTTTTAAGTGAATTTTTCTCGTTTATCTTTACGTACGTGTAAGTATATTTTTGTACTCGTTTATGTACTTCGTGTGTAGTAATAATCGAACTATGGTATGCGTTTATCAAAATGATTGAAGATTCTAATGGGTATATTTCGAAGATGAGGTACCGATAGATATAATCGAATGAAATTTGCAATATTAAGCTTGACGAATGTTTGTGCAGTAAATGTTTACATGGATTACGAATTCCGGTCTTGGACCATTAAAAATTCATCATTTTTCATCTCTTTGGTTTTTTTTTTTATCGATTTATATAGAAGGATCAAAGTTAGACTGTGACGAAAAAAATGAGTACAGAAACATTCTTCCATGAAGCAATTGAGCAATAGGTCATTAAAATTGAAAAGCGACGAGAGATAGATGTTTAATTTTTTTGCGACCCTTTTTTTTTTTTTTTTTTTTTTGGAAAAAATACGCCAAAAAAACAAGTAGTAAGTATATAGCGTAGTAACGATCGATGAACAAAATTAAATATTTAGCGAGTATAAAATTTCATAGCATTTTTTTGTTGTATACAATATCGAGATGTTTAAAATTTAAAAACGACGTTTTTGAGATTTCGCGAACCTACATTTCTAGGCTATTTGTACAGGTATAAAAAAAGTCTACCCCTAAAGGTAACCATAGCTTCTTGAAATTGTGCTAACAGTGGAACGGTCGGTATTTATGTATCTACAGGTACACCTTCCGAGTATATAAGGCACCAATACCAAAGTAAATGTTATACTACGGTTTCGCTGGAGAAATTTTTTTCCACCGTCGTTGTTTTCAGCCCGAAAGAGATATTAAGTAGTGATTCGGATGCGAGAAAATTGTTGATTTTAATTTTCACGACTTGATGTTTCCGAGTAGGTAGGTGTGCGTTTCCCCTTCATTTTCCTAAAAAGAAAAGGAACAGAAAAAGAACCGGTAGAAGAAAAAAAAAAAAAATTAAAATGAACAGTCGCGGCTAATCTCGGATGTGCTTTAAATTTTTATATATATATTTTTTTTCGTGAACTTTGGATTGTATTCGTATCCCGAAGCTGGAGTTTCTTCGCGTCAATTATAAGTTGAATAAGTTTGCGGAAAAAAACTTGCTCGCGAAGCCTGGGGATTGTTGTGTATATGAATTTTTTTTTTTTCATACCACGTTGCTGAAATATGAATAATTATTTGATGTTATAAAGATATCTATATACGTGTTATATAGATTCTTTTCTATGGTGTTTCTTTTTGTTAGGCAGTGAGAAGCGGGAAACGGGAAGCGAGAATAATGTTAGACGAAAAATATAACATGTTGTTTCGAGTAAGGAAACAACTGTTTCGAAAGTCCCGCTTCCCCCTAATGAATAAATAATGAAATATAGATGCAGTATTCGATTTTTTTGCAGCATGGTTTTCGTCTCGATTACTTATTGTGTTTGTATAGATTTTTTTTATAGGGAGATAAATTTAGTGGGAAAATTTATCCATTGTTAAGGATGAAAGATTTACACACTTCAATGTATGAGAATATTTTCAACGTCTGTTTGTTCGAGGTTGGATTCGGATAGGATGAAGACACGCCTACAAATTTTTAGCTTGAACAGGGTTGGGCATTAGGGAAGAGTGAAAAAGAAAACATGCCTTGGATTTTGACCAAACTTACGAATGTGGTCGACTTTTGAGTTTAAAACCAACCATACAAAATTTTACGCCTATCACTCAAAGGCGGGGCGCAAAAAATCATCGAAAATTGGGTAAAAAATTGACAAAAATGAGTTGAAAATGCAGACAGTTGATCAAAAATCACGATGAAATGTTGAAAAATCGTTAAAATTCATCGAATTATAATCAAAAATCACAAAAAAAATGTTGAAAAATGGGTTAAAATTGATCGAAAATGTGGAAAAAATCGTTAAAGATCTTCGGAAATTGGGGAATAAAATTGAAAGAAATAAATGAAAATTGACTAAAAGTTGCTAAAAATCATTGAAAGTCGAGTAAAAAATTGACAGAAATTGGTAAAAAATGCACCTAATTGATCTAAAATCACGAAAAAAAATGTTGAAAGTAAGGAGATAACTGGCCTCAATAATGAAAAAAATTTTGAAAGATCATCGAAAATTGTGCAAAAATTTGACAACAATGGGTTAAAAATGCAAAAAATTGAGCCAAAATCACGAAAAAAAGTTGAAAACTATCCCATCTAAATATGGAAGAATCATCGTTGAATGAAAAATTGATAGAAATATGCAAAAAATGCAGAAAACTGACGAAAAAATCTGGGTTTTTTTGTGATTTTTGATTGATTTTCTGCATTTTAACACAATTTTTCATGATTTTTAATGATTTTGTCAACATTTTTTATCAAATTTCTATTTAATTTTTCATAATTTTACACGATTTTTGCTCAATTTTCTGTATTTTTCACGTATTTCTATCGATTTTTAATTCAATTTTTGGTAATCTTTAATGATTTTATCAATACTTTAAGTCAATTTTTAGCCGTTTTTTCAATTTTTGATCAATTTTCTGTATTTTTTTACTCACTTTTATCAATTTTATAGCCAATTTTCATTGATTTTTAACGATATTTTTTTCATATTTTAGGTCAATTTTCACATATCTTTCAACATGTATTTGTGTTTTTTGATCAAGTATGGGTATTTTTGAACCAATTTTCGATCATTTTAAACGATTTTTTCATATTTTAGGTTAATTTTTCAATTACTTTAAACGATTTGTTCCATATTACAGGCCAATTTCACATCTCTTTCAACATTTCTTTGTGATTTTTAATCAGCATCCTATATTTTCAACTCATTTTTGGCAACTTTACACAATTTTCTATGATTTTTTACAATTTTTTTCATTACATCATTTTCATAATTTTTTGGAGGATTTTTGACTAACTTTGTGTAATTTTTTTACCAACTTTTATCTATTTTTTACTCAATTTTCAATGATTTTTAACGATTTTTTCTATCAATTCTCACTTGTTTCTGTCAAATTTTTACTCAATTGCCAATGATTTTCAACAATTTGTCCACGTTTTCGGTCAATTTTCGCATCTTTGACAGCAGTTTTGCCAAACTCTCACCCAATTTTGAAATCTTTTTCAATAATTTTGGGTCAATTTTGACTCATTTCTGCTGATTTTCTACCCAAATACCGATAATTTTTAACGATTTTTCCATATTTTAGGTAAATTTTTATCTAATTGCAATATTTTTTCGTGATTTTTGATCAATTATCGACGTTTTTTAACGATTTTTTTCATATATGAGTGGTGAAAACTGACCAAAATTAAAGAAATTCATCATTCTGAATGTATTTTCAGCGCTGCAATTTGATGGTAGCTCTGCATTAAAACAAAGTATTAACTGAAGTCAAATAGTGAATCTGACTTTATTTTCGTATTCAGAGGATTCGATGCGTGTGAAAACGTCACCAATATCACCAATCTAGGTATTGTCCCATATTTGGGGGGAGGGGATGACCCTGGCCCCAAAACGGGTCTGTGAAAGTTCGGTGCGACTTTCCTACGATTTTATATCGATAAATATAGTAAATATATAAAATTTCAAAACTCTTTCGTAATAAATTGTTGTTTAGTATTAATATGGAAGTTTCCGCTCTGCTTAAAATTGGCTTTTTTGAACAAAATTGCAATTTTTTTTCATGTCGAAAGTGGGTCAAAATATTAGGAGAGGAGTGTTTTTCAACCAATTCAGACACGCTGAGTACGAATCCGGCATTTATTTTTCGTTCAAACTTCTTGTTCGCATTTTGACCTTTTACTCCTGATGCGCCCATGTCCACAATTTTGTAATTATGTTCCTCAGTCAAAATTTTAACGACGAAATCTGATACGAAATTTTACGCTGAACAACTTCACTTCTATTCATTTTTAGCGTATTATCAATTATTTCTGAGAAAAACGCATTTTTGAGCATTTTTTGAGCTTATAAAAACAATCCAAATTGCAAAAAAAAATCGAAAAAAATTAGACCCCTCATACCTCCAAACATTTAGATTAAAATCATAATTTTTCTCTTAATACGTGCGAATAGAATTTTTTTAAAACATTTTTTCGATATTCTGGCAAGAGATGGGTGGAATGGAGGAAATTTTTTTGGCCTTGACATTTTTTTCAGGGACACCCAATGATGTTTCGTGAAAATTTTGAGAATCTGAGATCAATGGCATTTTTCTATACTCATCCGGGAATACTCTTTGGGTGGAAAACGTTGTTAATTTAAAAAACCTTACTAAAATGAATCAACGAAGAGGAAAACAAAAAGCACCCCTTCAAATGAAATTTGATTTAGAAAAAATGGAGGGAAAAAAATCACCCACGATTGAGTATTTAATACACGTAGTAAGCCTGTACACAGCCGAAAAGAAAGTGAAACGGTCACTTTGGTGTACACTGCATTGGTACACCTGTTTGGTAGGTAGTATTGCAAAGCAAACCGCTACTAATGCATCCCGGGAATTCGGGATTACCTCGTCGGCAATGCGGCCAATAAATTATCTTTTCTTCCATTATAAAGTATCTGACCACGTTATCCCAGTAGTCTAGGTGAGATAGCCAAAAGAAGGTTGAGTACCAAAGTATTTGTTGTAAGCATTAAAAAAATATATATTTAAAGAGTACCTCACAACCTACCGAAATGAAATACCTAAGTACTGCCAGTATATATAGGTACATAACGATGAATACCCAGCGCGTAAATATAATTGAATTAAAACTCGACTACAAAATGGAACAGAGTCGAGATGAATAGAAATATAAGTAGTAGTTGGCTAATCTACTTGGTTGGATGGTCGTCCGAGTAGCGAGTACTCGACGACTTTTTTTTTCTTTATTTTTACTTTTCGTCGTAGCACGATGGCGTACAGCGGACTACAGAAAATAAAAACTTACTACACCGAAGGGATCTTTAATTAGAGGCAGATTTATTTGTTTAAGTATTATCGTTTGGGAATTATTTTATACGTACTCACCGAACGGCCTTTTGAGCGACTTAATAATTTTTTATACGCTGTGTCGTCGAATAAACGCGTGAACAGCTTTTTCGTCTTCTCGTTCTTAATAAGTAGGTATATAGCCAGTCAGCCATTGGCGCGTATCTCGTAAATATCTACTCTTTGCACGATCAAGTTCGAAAAAGTTTCTACGACCTGAATTCTCGTCTATTTTTAAATTAATTATATCTCTCGAGAATATCGCTTCGAACCAATATATCGCGAATTATTTGCAGAAAAAATTGCTGCAATTAAGCCGATCGTCGCCGAAGGCTAGGCACCGATTCGCCACCCTTTACTCTATATTGTCTTTTGATTACAAATTACATAACGTGTAATATGAAAATCAATTTTACGTGGTAGCAGTTTCGCAAAAATTTTCCAATGTAATAGTCCCTAGACTGGCAGACAGTACAATATGTACCTCAAATGTATAATATAAAGGTAAAATTTACACCATACGAATTTCTTTTTCGTAGCAAAATTTCTAATCATCTACACAGATGCTTACAGAATTTTATTCGAAAAATCGCTCAACTCTTTTCAAAATTACGAACCAATATTTACGTTTTTCAAATGATTCCGATTGATAAAAAATACTACGTTACGGAAGAAATTCAGAAATGGGACAAAAAGAAAGTTTTAACCTTTTTGAAAGCTTATGAATAGGCTAACGATTTGACCTTGGATTTAAAAAATTTGAATCTGCGAGGCACGATTCGTTACAGACGCAGATGAAAAAAAATTTCAAGAGCGTTCTTAAAATTCTATCTCTCAAGAGACGGCGAGAAGAAGGAGGCAATAAAAAATATATTGTAGGACAAGTTTACACGTAGATTTTCAGTCTGATTTTCTATGTTATATTGTCGAAAAAAAAAAGAAAAAGATGATAAATTGGAGAAGAAAAAATACCAAAAATATCCGTTTGTGAATCCTAGAAGACTATTAAGGACATTTAAAATCTTATTAAACATTTATTCTTTTCATTTCATCATTTTCTATTCGAAGATCAACATCATTTATCCAGCTCATTATAAACCAAAATCATTCATTCACGCAGTACGCGTAGATTGGAGGCAAATTAGAAATATACATGAGTGGAGATGACCTAAGATCAAAATTCAATAACGGATTTTGTTGATATCCCCCCTCTCCTCATCCATCATAGGTCGATATACTGTAATAACCACGTTTTCCTTGAAAATATCACATAAAAACTAAGACTGAAAAATAAAAATATGCATAACTGATATCGCAGAAAATGATCGTAATCCTTTCTAAGATTTCAAAATGAATTTTGTTGACCCCCCCCCCCCCCCCCCCCCCTTTTTTTCCCCCCCCCCCCCCCATCCACTCATGCGTCGTACATCGATAGACCGTAATAGCTTAGTTTTCATAAAAATGAAAAAAAATATATTCCATTTCCTTAGATTTTTCATTTTTTCGCCACTTTTACTACCTTCACTACCTGCTAAATACTCTGAAATGTGGCAAAATTTTTTTAAGGTCCGGGCTTAAGCCCTCCATCTACATTTAGAGAAAAAAAACCTTGTATCGCTGATGTATTTAGTACGACTCAAATTATCACGTTTGAAAAATCCAAAAATATACATTTAAAAGCAGTTTTGACCTTCAAAAATGACATTTTACCATTTTTATTCGTACAAATTATACTTGCGAAATTTTCTTGAAAACATTTGAAGGTGCTAGTTCAACATGGGGGGGGGGGCTTAGCCCCTTTCCCCATCTCCTCTTACAAGAAGGAGTGCTTAGGGACAAAACTCATAAAAATTGTTTATTTTTGAGTCAATCTACAGAGAATCAAAAATAACCATATTAATTCAGCCTTTCATATCAATTATACTGGGGGAGGCGAAATTAATGGATTTCCCCTTATTCTGACCTCGAAAAAAGGCTGTTTCTCGTAAATATCCATCTTCCTTTCAGCTACAGGGATGAAATGACATGCAGAATCAGTCCATAAGTACTCTAGTTATGCTATTTGAAGGTTTCCACTTTGCAATTCCTTTGCACCCCTGTACAATCCCAAAAAGTGATTTTTTTCTTGGATTAGGCCAGGTTTATTTATTTTTTGAACTTATTCCGTACATAACTCCTCCCCAAATTGCGATTGGAGTATAAAATTTAACAACTGGGTTTAGTAGGGATTCTAGTTGTGATTTTATGAGCTTTCAACTATTCACTCTAAAATTAACCTCTCTCCCTTAACACCTAATATCATAACCATAATGTCTCATGAGAATCAGGTTGACAAACCATTGTAAAGTGATGCATTTTTTTTTCGTGAGTTTTCAATTTTTTTCAAACTAAGAATAGAGGTGAACCAGTGGTCGGTGGCGGGGAGGGGGGAATACCGCAGATTTTTTTTGACCTTTCTCATCATAAATATGACCTTAATATCGACTTTGAAAAATGAAATAGTGTTATAGGGCCTCAATTTCGAGCCGTCAAGTTGAAAAAATTATCAAGTGTTATCTGGTATAGGTATTTTACTCTGCCAGGATTTTTTTTCAACGTTTTTTTGAATCGGTAATCTCATCTGTAGCTTCTAAGAACCAGTTTTTCATTCGTTTAAAGTTCGCTACAGACAGAAGAAAGGTAATTTTGAAAGTTGGAGGTGGCCAACGATATGAAAAATTGAAAAAAAAAAAATCCAGGAGAAGTAAAACATTCCAAAGATGCAGTACCTTTTTCAATTGACTTTCAGCTATAAAATGAAAGCCAGGTAATATAAAATGCTTTCCGGTAGTCAAAGATTCGACGAGTACATCAAACTATTTACATATCCTCGAAAGAAATCACATACCATGTCAGAGTGCTGAGAAAAAAAACCGTTACTAACTTGCTCATCCTTCTTCTACTCTCGTATATTTCTAACGAATGAAAATGTTAATATTTTCCTGTGAGTGACGCAGCCAAAGTGAAATTTTGGAGGTCTGCAGCCCCCTCTTTCCCTCTCTCCACAGACCGAAAAACGTAAAAAATTTGTATGTACATTTATGCTAATTTCTTTTTCTTTCAAACTCTTAAAAATGCATTTTTCGATGCTTATTTTTTCAAAATTTCTCTCGCTTTGTTCGGATATACCAACCAATTGATTTTTATAAATTCAGATCCAAAAAATAGTACGCATAAAAAAGTTTACCCCCCCCCCACCTCTTTGAGCCACTCCTCGAAACGCTATTATTTCTAGTTATTTTCATTGAGCTGAAGAATAAATCAACTAATTCAAATAGGTATGTTAACGATGAAAAAATTTAAATTACTTTCAACCTTTAATATTGTTAAAATAAAAAATAGGCTCCCCAATTTTCGAAAAATTTTACGATCTTTTCAAGGATTTTCCTCGATAAATTCAAGCTCATAACGTAAAATTCATTTGATTTGAAATTTAAAAATTTTTTACACGTCGAAATATATAGTCAATTTTTTCTTCAAAAACTACAAAAAAAAAAAACAAAAAAACAAAAAAAGAAAGAAGTGAAAAAAATAATAATTTCGACCGTTGTAAAATCTTCTTCTGTGGATCAGGTACGTACAATATACTCGAACGCATACATATAAAACAAGTTTGATATAATAATTTCGAAACTTTCAAATACATTTATGACAAAAATTATATTTTTATACGATCGGTACTTTTACTCGAAATTTACGATGGATTTTATGGATATATATGTACATGAATTTTATCTACAAATATTATTTCATGAGCGATTACGATTCCTTGTTTTTTTATCGCATTTTTTATCCAACCCATTTTCACCAACTAAACTCATCGCACGCTATCACTTCACCCAACAAGGAAATAGCACATCAATGCAATGAAGTCGTCCAAAAAAAAAAAAAAAAAAAAAAAAAAAAAAAAAAAAAAAAAAAAAAATGGAAAAAATTACTACAAAACGCACCTTGAGAAATACGCATAACAAAAACGAAAGAAAATACGAATGCAAAATTAAAACCGACGAAAATAACGTCGTCTTGTATTTTGACGCATTTGAAAGTTCACTTCATCGTAAAAGAAGAAGAAGACGAAGAAAAAAACCAGCATTCAACTCTTTCAGCATACGATGTCGGTATTCTTATAACACTCGAGTATGAAAAAAAAAAAAGAAAAGAAGGAACACACCGACAGGATGGAAAAAACACCATAAGTTACTCCGATTTCATTTTATTTTCGAATCCATAAAAAAAACAACATTATTTTCTCGTTCGCTGTCGTATCGTATCAGATCAAGTTTAAAAATCGCAACAGCCGTCTTGGTAATAATATCGTTAAAGGAAGAAGAAAAGTAAATTATTACGCTCATCTTATTTGCCACGAATATAAGATAGGTAAATCGGAGTAGGGCAGCGTATAGACGAAAGATCCGCATATGGGGAAAATTTAATCGTAATACGAGTACGTATATATTTAAAAGGTGAGATACGGCTATACCGAGCGAAATGACGTGTTAAGCTCGTCGTATTTTTCTTTTGTGAATTTTTTCTTTCATTTTAATAATTTTTTAACCAATATATATACAATGTATACCATGTCAGTTGGCAAATTTACGAGTAAAAAAGTTGGTAAAATTTTGTCTTAAGAAAACAACTTCTCTCCCTTTCTACATATTTATCTGCGTCCCTCTTTATGCTGCTACACGCTTTTGGCAAATCGTTATTTCGTAAGTTTTAAAGTGTGTTTGAAAAGCAGCCAGAAATTAAAGTTGTGTTTTATGCGTTCAATATTCATAAAAGTTGCGGGGTATCTTTTTGTTGAATTTTTCTTATTAGCCTTGTCACTTTCAGAAATGGCATATAAAGCGTGTAAAAAAATTAAACCCATTTTTTTCCCCACTATTTCGGTACAGGGTGAATGCGTATAACGTGCTGGATGGGGATGTACCCGGAGAAGAAGAGCTCTCAGCAAATCATTATCGTTTGTGACTACTCTAATGAGTGACTGTGATGTTTTGCCGCAAAAATCATCAATAAGATTTTTTTTTCAAAGGGTATCCTAATTAATTAGGAGATTTCGCGTATTTTTTTATCCTCTTTAATGCATTAAGATGGCAAAAAAAATATATATATATATATTGGCAAAAATAAAAGGGTTTTGTGCTTTGATTTCAAGTCTCGAGAATTATTCGTAATACTCGTAACGAATGATCAAAATTGAATGACTGTTTTGTTTCTTTATTTAATACATACATTTTAATAAAAAAGTTTACGACGTTTCTGTATATTTTTAGAATACTTCATCAGTTGGTAAAACTGAGCGAAAGGGCAACGAAAATCATAATCTCGAAATTTATAAGCAGTTAAAAACAACTTATAATTTTGCTGAAAATTGGGCAAAAAGAGCGTTTAATTTCTATCGCAACGAAATACAATATACTATGTTCTATACCTAAAATGCTTGAACATTCCCAACTTCAATTCCAAAAAATTTTCATGAAAAGGAAAATCACTTTTCTTCCTTTAAAAAAAGTTTTCTCAATAAAATTCAGCCGATTTGCAGTGTTTTGACCGATAAGAGAACTGAAAGGTATCAGATATTTTCGTATACCTTTTTCCATCGGACGAATTCATTTGGGTTCATCCAGTTTCGAAATTGACGAGTTTGGCGGTTAAAAATTTGAGCACTGAATTTCAGTTGGTGGGATTAAATCGAATTAAAATTCAAATATATTCAAAATTTGAACTGGTGGTAAAGAAATGAAGACCGAAAAGCATAAAAAATTGATTAATGGAGGTGGGAAGGGAGAGAGAGGATTGAAAGTGTAAAACAAATTCAAGAATTCTCACAAAAATTACACTTACCCCCCTCTCCTTCCGTGATGAAAATCTGCGTTACAGAATTTTTGTTTCTTTTCTTCATCAGCCATAAAGATGAAAAACAGTATTTATCGGAGAACAGATTCCATTTCAGCCCGTGTTCGAGAAAAATTTGGGGAAAAGGAGTAAACAGAAGAAAATTTTAAATTATCATATTTCGAAGCCAAAAAGCCTACTGAAAGTTTTCTTTTTCTCCGAAATATGCATCTTAAAACGTACTTTTTACTAAATATTGTTAATTTTTTTTGAGCTATGAGCCGTACTCAGGGACTCGAATTGACTCCGGAGTCGGAATTAAAATTATTCCAAAATGACTTAAACTCCGACCTGATTACGGAGTCAAGCCGGAGTCGAAGTCGATAAATTTCAGACTAACGATTCAGGTCAGTAGAAATATGACTTCGGAGTCATATGGAGTCGAGAGTAAATGTTTGAAAATAACTCCGAATCGAAGTGAGTCGTGAGATTTTGGAGTTATGAAAACTAAATCCTTCGTCAATTCCAAAGTCGAGGTATCAAAATCATCGGCCACTAAAATCACAGCTCTTGAGTTGGGGTATCGAAATCTAGGTGAGTAAAATTCTGACTCCGAAATCAGAATGGAGTCAAGAGTCAAGGTTTGAGATTGAATCCGGAGTCAAATTTCATTACGATTCTAGCGGTCTGGAGTCAGTTTAGAGTCAGTTTTTTGGCCGACTTGGTCCTTGAATTTGAAATTTTTATGCATACCTACCGAACTACCTACTTCAACTTACATTGAGTGGGTATTGAAATTCAGGTCAGTAAAATTCTGACTCCGGAGTCAGAATGGAGTCGGAAGTCAAGGTTTAAGAATGACTCCGGAGTCTTGGCATAGTCCTTCAGTTGACTCCGAAGTCAAATGCTCGAAGTTGGACAGTCGGAGTCAAATTCTATTATGACTCCAGCAGTCTGGAGTGAAGATGGAGTCAGAGAATGACTTCAACCCTGATCTGACTCCGGAGTCGGATTCGAAATGATTCCAAAATGACCGCAACTACGGTTGACTCCGGAGTCAAGCCGTAGTTGGAATCGGTGAATTTTAAACCGACTCGGGAAACGGGCGATCAAAATTCAGGTCAGTAAAATTATGACTCCGGAGTTGGATGGAACCAGCAGTCAAGGTTTGAAAATGACTAAATTATCATTGTTGATTATTTTGAGTAAAAATAACAGAATTAAGTAAACCCATTTTTAATGAAATTTTTAGAAATAATTTTTTCACAATTTTTGGGAATTTTTGGAGTTTTTTTTTAGATAGCTTTGAGCTTTTGATGGGAAGATTAAATTTTAAATTTGAAGGCTAGAGAATTAGTTTGAGGTTATTCGAGAACTACTGAGCCCTAACTGTTGTCAATTTGCAAAATTTCCAAAAATGGATCCACTCTACAATCTACCCAAAAAAAACCTTCGCAGCTTAAAAAAATGTTTGAAATCAAAATTTTCTTTAAATTTTGTCCAAATTCCAAATCTGACAATTTTCAATTTTTTCGACCTAAATGAATCTTCTACTCACCATCCCTTCACTCTTCGGCACTGCAACTGGTCGAAGGGAGAGAAATGCTGCAAAAGTGTTGGGACATTTCAGACTAGCAGGGCCGAAAATTTAACAACATATCAATACCGGATACGTTCACAAGGGGAAGGAGGGTGGTCTTTGAGAGTTGAATCCTCTCCTCCATTACTCAAAAATTGAACTTTCATATAAAAATTAAACTATTAACTCGACAAAATAGTGTACATGAGTCATATATCTCCAAAAAATGTAGTTTTCGATAATTAAAAAAACATAATTTTTTCTAAAATTTTCGACCCATCTGAATTTTAATATTTTAAGCGACAAAAATTTGAATTCAGCTGCAAGTTAGTCTGTTAAAATAGTGACACAACTTTAAAACGCTTATTTAGGAAAAATCCGGCGCACGACGCTGTCAAGACCGAAGGGATCCAGAAATTGGGCAATTCATTGTATTTCGAAAGAAACAGAGAAAATGAAAATAGCCTCAGCGAAGTGAGGAAAAAATTAGTTGGTTTTGAGTAGATTAAAAATTAATCAACAGATTCGTCAAGAAACAAGCCTTTTCACTACTTTCACTACCTGTTAAGACACCTTGAGAACTATGAAGTGAACTTTTTCATCAAAGAGATGGACTTATTCGTCTTTACCAGCTTGGAAATTTGATTATCCTTCACTACAGCTTTGAGCACAATCCAGCCAAAACTCTACATCGCAGGCTACGTAGATCTACAAATTTTTCAAAATATGCCTTAGAGAGATCACAACTTTCACATATAACTCACTTCTTTTTCGTCTTGAAAAAACCAAACTTACATCGTAATTTTCTTACTCGATGATGAAAGTATTCTAGACACGATCGAAAATTTCTCACTTACTTTTTTTTTCATCCTTTTTCGCGTATATTTCTCGCCTTCTCGAAAGAAAAATGACATAATATGCGAGTTAAGTACCCGCAAAGAAAATGTAATTACTCACAATTTCAACGCAGGCACACAACACACCTCTTCCAAAACCCCTTAGATTCCATTAAAACGCATTTGAAAACCTGTTCGCAAGTTCATGATCGTTAACACAGAGTTTAGAAATTTTCACAACACATACAAGTCTATAGCGAAAAACAATTTTCTCCATCTTGAAAAATGATTTATCGGAGTATTTTCCCATTTTTCTTTTTTCTATTAATAACTATAGCTGAAATTCGACGATATATTATTTTCAAATTCCAACGAGCGGAAATTTTTTTTCCAAAATGAAACATACAAAAATAATACTACGGACTCGTGCAAAAAAATTTTCAAACCTTTTAAATGAAAAACAAACAAAAAAAAAAAAAGGTAAACGAACAGACATACTCTAGTTGACAAATTCCTATCACAAATTCGTAATCAATGTCGCAAAATGGCGCTTTGGTAGAAAATCTGCATTTTTCACAAAATAAACACTATGAAAAAAAAAAATACTCGCTTGAAAACAATTCAGAAAAAAATTGTATTAAGTTGTTCTTCTCTTCTCGAAAAGTATCAGGAGACGCTTTTATGCTAATCTAATTACAGAGTACTTTTTACAGCGCGACGTTTTTCTACCTTAATGTAATTTCCTTCCAAAGGCCATACCCTGGCATTTTTTTTTTTTTTTTTTTTTTTTTTTAATTCTTACCCTATTTTTTTCAGGGTTGCATTTAATTTTCAAATAAACAGCATGTATTTTAGATTTAAATCGCGTTACCGTAATTTTTCCATTTTTTTTCCAGAAAAAAAAAATTGTTTACGTAAAAATTACTGCTCAACGTCAGCGTTCATTTTTGAGTACTCTTTGTTTAGGTGAAATGTAATTAGATAAGCATTTATGCGTCGTTCTTTCGAAACGTCTTTTTTTCCTCTTTGGTTTTTCTTTTTTTTTTTACTTTTATTTTTTTCGCCGTTTTCGATGCAAGAAAAGAGCATTCTATTCGAAAGCGCGTTATTTCTTTCACCCCTTCCGGTGTTACACTGACGATGAATTTTTTGTTCTCTCGTATCTACACGTATTATACGTTTATATCGTAGTAAAAACGAAACGGAATATGGTACGAATAGAATATTTCAAGCGTAGTTTGACGATTTACTATTCACGGCAAATGTATAGCTTTTTTGTATAAAACTTGTGTTCTCCGTCATCATCTCACTTACTCGCTACATCTTTTCATACTTACATATTTTCTCTTATCTATTTCCTGTTGATTTATTGAATAAGCACATGACGATGACGAGACGAGTGCATATAGTGATGGGTTTAATAGAGTCATTCTATTCATGCACGATACATAAATGTAATACTTTAACGTATAGGTTTAAAGTGTTACGTATTCTAGTTTTATGCTAAAAAAAAAAAAGCACAGGAAACCATATGGAAAGTTGTACTTGAAAAAATACTGGTATTCTACGCGAAAGTCATATTGCACCAAAAGTGACACATAATTGGTCATAGTAATTTTATATGCAGCCAAATTTAGGTGTTAGGCTGAGCCAAATTTTTTTTTTTATAAAACTGCCAACGGTGTGGTCACAGCAGGCGCGAAATGTGACCTCAAAATAATGTAGTAAAAATTTCAGCTCCATAAATCAATTTTTTCAACATGCAAAAATGGCTCAAAGTTCAAAATTTTTTGAAAATCTAAAAAAATTACACTTTTTTTTTAGAAAATCACCTACTTTGGGAACCGCCCAGCATCACAATGGGACGAGGGACGTACAATAAAACTAAATCCGTATTCGTATTTGGGAGGTTCGACTCATGCAAAAACGACACCCACATCGACAACTTACCTGAAATACAAAAATCAAGCGGGGGAGGGGGTAAATGATAATTTTGATGCGCTTAGGTATTCGAATAATAAACGTGATTTTCTGTGCCATATTGTCAATGAAAACTAAGCTATTATGGACTATAGGCCTACAGCGGATGAGGGGGCGGGGGATATCAACAAGACCCGTTTCGGGGTCCTAGAAAACTATTACGACCATTTTTGGCCAACTTAAATATTTACTTTTAATTTTTTCCCAAAACTGAAAATCATTTGCTCAGTTCGATACAGACCAAAATCGATTAAATTTAGGAAATAGGCTTCGATTAGCGGTGGATTTGATATTCTGAAGTGGCAATGACCTCGGTTCAAAATTCACTCGTACCTAAATTTGGGGGAGAGGATTCTGAGGGCCTAAGATAGTCAATCTATAACATATCCGTAGTTGTATAACATATCTAAAAATCAGCTTTCCAGGTTAATTAGGAGGGGAGATTTGAGGGATTTTCCCCTTTATGAAATTGAAAAAGGACGGTTCCTTTCCTGTCTTCCCTCCAAATTGAGCGAAGAAGTTGAAATTTGGTATGTAGATTTAGTGGGAGTCCTCGATTTTTCAGCATCATTGCACCTGCTCGCAGCACCAAAAATATAGTTTTTTGGTCGGTTTTTCTCATTTTTTGAGTTCGTTCTTCGCTTAACTTCTTTCTAAATTGAGCTAAGAGGTTGAAATTTGGTATTTAGATTTAGTAGCAGTCCTAAAAGAGCCTTTGGAAGTCAAGATTTTTCAGCCTCATTACAATCCCGAAAAAATTGTTTTTTTTTGACAGCTTTTCTTACTTTTGCATTTATTTTTCGCTGAACTTCCTCCCTCCCCCTCCCCCAAATTGCACTAAGAAGTTGAAATTTGGTATGTGGACCTGGTTTAGGTCCTAGGTGTACCTTTTGGTGTAGAATTTTTAACCTCGTTGAACTTTCTTCCCACCCTTACCACAAGTTAGGAAAATTGCATAGCTTTTTTTTTTTCAATTTACTCAAGTGTAATATTTTACGAAAATCAGGCTGATTTATGTCTTAAAGGGAGGGGGGGATGAGGGGCTCTGAAAAGTTTCTTAAAAAGGAAAATATATATATATGCTTAGCGATTCGAGGGCGACAATTTCAGAAGATTTTAGGCACATGGGATCAGGAAATCAAGATTTAGGCGCGTTTCAAAGCACGTTAATGTTGAATTTTACAGCATTTTTAGCCTGATTTTCTGCGTCATATTGCCAATGAAAACCATGCTATTACGATCTATCGACCTACGATGCGGTGGATGAGGGGGAGAATATCAACAAAATCCATTTTGAGGCTTCAGAAGACCATTACGACCATTTTAGGCCATGTCAAATATTTATTTTCATTTTTATATTTTATTCACCCGAGATCAAAAAATGATTTGATAAGCTCGTTGCACACTGAAATCGATCAAATTTGGGGAATAGGCTTCTATTGGCAAGCCATTTAATGTTTCGGATTGGAAATGACCTGTGGTAAAAATTCAGTTACACCTAAATTTGGTGGAGTGGGTGCTGAGGGGCTAAAATTTTTAAAATTGTTTCTTTTCAAGTTAATCAATAAACAATTCTAAATTGTATAACATATCCGAAAATCAGCCTGCTAGTCCTTTTTTTGACCTTGAAAAGAGCTCTTTCATCTCTCCTTTTGCTTTTTTCTTCATTTCCTTTATTCAACTGTTGAGTATAAATTTTAGAAGCCCCTCCCCTCCCCCTAAATCTTAAACAGTGATTTACTCGTCTAAAATATACCTTCACCGCACCCCTGTGAAAAATAGTATACGCAGGATCAAATTGAAATATTGTGTTCAATTATTCGAAATCGATATCCTACGTCCATTTCAAGAGGGCATTTCTCGAAAAAAAAAATCTTTCAAAACTTTTCGGAAAACCATCAGAAAAGGCGAAAAGTGACATTTTTTTTAAACCTCTGAAAACAGAGGTAACGATGAAAACGTGTCACCGACCATCATTTCGGGTACAACAATACGTAGTAATTCCATTTTTAAAGAAATTTTCCAAAAAAGTTTTTTTTTTCATATTTTGATTTTTACGTTAGTTTTGTTAGTTGAAAAAAAAATTGAGAAATTTTTGCCACACTACTTTGAAGTCATTTCGCAACAATTGTGATCCCACCGTTTGCTGATTTTCAACATTGAAAAAATTGAAAATTCGACCCACTTCACTTCTGTAAGTCTATGCCCGGACGCAAAAGCGTCTTATTCCACTCGAGATATTAATTCCGAAAGGAGCAACACCCACGTAATACGATACGCCATTAAACGCAGAGCGCCAACATATTTTACACTCTTGAGAATTACTTCCGAGGTCACAGGACCAGCGACGGGGTGCGGTGCGGCGGTGGCCCCTTTCCGACAAAAGGGTAGAAAAATTTTTCCACATTGCAGGTATCGTACAGGTAAGAAGAGGTATGAAACGAGTAGAACCATCTTGACTGTCTTAAACGACTTCATAAATCAGCTCTAGATTATTACGAAATTCCGCTTTATTAAATTCAATCAACAAAAAAAAAAAAAATAGCACCCCGCACCTTAGTCTTCTCGACGGCGGCTTCGCGGTTCGTTGGCGAGGAAAAAAAACGGTGTTCGTACAAGAAAAATCTGGCCGAGTTTTCCACCGACATATAAAACCACGCCTCGCCTCCCATTTACCCATCGAGCCTCCGCTCCGCCGTCGTGCCGGTTAAAATGCCAAAAACATTATTTCTCCTCGAGCTCGTCAGACAGGGACCTTGTAATTTCCTGGTTTTGATGTAACAAACAAACGAACCAACCAACGCATTACGTAATGTTGAAAATTTGTCGGCTATGGTGTGCTGCGTTCTTTGATGTACACCTCTTATACTAGGTACTAGTACATGGTACATAGGTAGGTATCTACTATCTAGCTGGCTACCACTAACGCGAAATAATTGGCTAACGTCGACCAAGTAACGAGAGAGAGAGAGAGAGAGAGAGAGAGAAGAGAAAAAAAAGAATTTGTTTCGAGAGGAAAATCACGTCCGTCGGTCGTATTTGTTGTACGTTACGTTGTTGTATTACGAGCATATTTTCACCAGTATCGTGTAGCCAAGCCAGCTAGCTACTACCACCTAGCTATCTACTCGAGCAGCAATTCAACAGAATGAGATACGACCAACGAAATTTTTGAATAATGATCGACTACTGTTCGTATGGTGGTCGCAACAACAACTACAGCCGAGCAAACATCACTATACTCGCCACTACCAATTACTCACCCGCATGTCCGCCCCACATCCAGAAGGTACATGGTCTTGTAAAACAATGACAACGACATGATCGTTAACATAAATGATAAATTACTATACCTTTATCGTAAATTCCGCCGTCACTGTTTACAATAATTTCTGATACGTGGATAACCGCCTCGCGCCAGACTACAACTCAACCCATCGTTCGTACATCTCATTTTTGAATCATTTACATCAACATCTTTTAGGATAAATTTTCTAAACCCTGCCTTCTAATCATTTTACCATAGAAAATACTCGTATACGGTAGATTGTTTCGGAAAATGATTTGTTATCGAAGCGAAAGCGAGAAGAGGATGAGTAATCGAATGTAGGTGGTGGTGATGGGGGGGGGGCAAAGATTCGTTTTGCAAATCCATTTAGTGCGTATTGATTCGTTGCTATTTTCACACATTTTAGGCCCACATAATAGCACAATGCAGATTAAATAAACAGCACTGGTATTGGTAAAACATGAAAAGAAGATTGGAATTTAATAAAAATTCAAAAGGAAATTTAGAATATCAACTCTGCGTTTAGCCTACCATCGTATTACAGAAATAGGAAAAAATTTAAGATAAAGAAATAAAATTACTCCGTTGATTAGAGGATTCGTAACTTATTAATTATTCGACATCATAAATGTAAAGTTGGAAGTAAACTTTCTTCCTTCATTTGCGATATTTCGTTAATTTTTTCTTCAGATAAATTTTTAACTTAAATGATTTATTACGTCACATTGTTAAAGAAAATTAAGCTAATTCATAGATTACCGATTTACGTAGGAGGAGAGCGTGGAATTACCAAGAAAATCCATTTTAGATCCTTAGAAGACCAAATTAAGACCATTTCTGAACACCTCAGATACTCATTTAATTTTTTTACCATTATATTCTATCGATTCACATCGCTTTGCGACCGGACTAAACGCATTATCGGTTTCATTATGCTAGAAATACATTTCGATCATTTTTCAGAATATCTGGTATGCCATTTTCCAGTATAGAAAATATGGTTCTGGACTGAGTTTGGTAGCGCAATTTAGGGATAACAATTTGGTTGACCTGGAGGGACGGCGGTGAGAAACGTAAAAAATCAAAATTTGTCTGTCAATTGATAAGGAATGGTAAGCTGCATGATATATCCGAAAATCATCACTCTTCATCAATTGGAATCTGACAAAACCAGATTTTATCAACTATTTAATCTCAAAAAATCATGGCTCATCGTTGCAACTACCTGAAATTGACCTAAAAAGCTGAAATTTAGTACGTAGGCCTGATACACATACGATTTATCATTTTTGCTATTAGCCAAATATTTTTATTTATTTATTTTTTTTTTCCAGAGAAATCGTACATTATTGGTAGGTTGAGGGAAAAATTGATTTTCAGTTAAATGAACGCAAAAAATGGTGCCTCAGATCGGGGTAATTTGACCCGCTGAACACGATTTTGAAGTTATGGTTTTTCTTTTTTTTGTACGAATGCTTTGAAATTTGTAAATGTTCAAAGGTATTTTCAAAAAAGAAAAGAAAAATGAATAAATTCGAGGAAAAGTGGAGGTAACTGAATATAAACGAGTTCAATAGAATGTAGTATAAAAGAAGAAAATATTCGAGTGGAAATGACTGCTTTGAGCTGGAAATATGAATAAAAAAAATTGTTAGTCACATTTTCCGAGATTTTCCATCAAAAAAAAAAAAAAAAAAAATGCTCAAAAAAATACGTTATCGATATGAGTTTATTGCATACAGGGTGTTTCGCGGTGAAAATGAGGGATTCCAGCCAGTGACTAGGCAACACATACCGAGTCTATGTATGTATGTTTGCTTAGCCTCTGAATTGCAGGGGCTGATCTGCTCCGATTCAAAAATATTTTTTCTTGATTTCGTATAAGATTTTCAAGCGAATGCATCTCGAGGACCAGAATAGGTGAAGGTTTGGAATTTATTTGAGGAAAAAGAGAATTTTATCTAGATTACTATGATGCAGTTAGTTTTTGTAATAATGGAACAGGGAAGCAAGCAGTTGATAAAAAGAGACACCAAAAACTTCAATTTACATCGTTTTTGTTGAATTATTCAAAAATTTGTTCCCATGATACATCAATTAAATTAAAATTGTTGGAAGAGAAAAAGCTTGATCTTTTCAATGTCGCATATCACATCCTTCTATCTCTTTCAGATAAAAAATTATGAGCATTTGAATTCTCAAAAATAATAAGAAATCGCTTTTTTTTTAGAATTTAAAACTCTCATATTTTTATTGAAGTGAGATACAGAGATGAGGTTTGCCGCACTGAAAAGAACAAACTTTTCTCTTTCAATAAGATCCATTTAATTGAGATGTTATGGGAATAAATTTTTTAATAATTCAACAAAAATCATGAAAATTGAAGGTTTTGGTGCACGTTTTTCTCATTAGTTCATCAACTGCTTGCTTCCCTGTTCTGTTATCACAAAAACTAATCACACCGTGGTGATCCAGATAAAATTCTCATTTCCCGCGAATGAATTTCAAATCTCTACGCATTTTGGTTCTCGAGCTGCACTCGCTAGAAAATCTCAGAATAAATATTTTTGAATCAAAGCAGATTAGCCCCTGCGATTCAGAAGCTAGGTAAACATGCATACATAGACTCAGTATGTGTTGCATAGCTACTAGCTGGGATTTCTTACTTCTACCCTGAAACACCCTATATACATATATTTTTCGTTTTTCCAGATTTAAAACAATAACATGAAGATATTCTTTTTTGAAATTTTGAAATGTGTTCTTTCGTGATGAAATGTTAATGAAATTGCAGAAATAACCTTCCATTCGGGTCCATTACTCTCATTGCACATACCGAAATAAAAAAGTTACCTATTTAATGCTTATTATACATAGGTGCAGTATCTAAACAATTGGGATGTCGAAAATAGGATATTCACCGACCTTCAAGCTGTTTTACCTCAATGCGCGAGCTATCTGTGTATTTTTAAATTATTCGCAGGAAAATTTTCTGCAATAAAATATCGATTTGAACTCAAAAGTTACAAATTTCGGAAGATTGTGCTTCAATCGATCAAATAGGTCAGTAATATGGATAATTAGAGAATTTAAATTCCGATTTTCATATGGATCATTTTTATGAACTATATCAAATTTTCATGATTTACAGAACGATGAGATGATTTTGAAATTTGAAAAATTCTCCAAAATTCGAAAAATGCACTTCACGACTTGAAATTTTGGAAACCGAGTTCTTCTAATATGTACTTTCAATTTATTCATGCATCAACTCGAAATTTTGCTTTGAGTTGGGATACTTTCCTTATCAACTATAAAAAAGTAGTGAAAAACCTATTTTTTTTTGGTTTTGATTTTTTTGAGCATAGAACCCCAAAAAAATATACGCAATAAATGACCACCTAACGAAGATGATAAAAAAATTTCCAGCCACGAGTCTCCCCAAAATTTTTTAAATTTTTCTTTTGAAAATTTCACCATGAAAAAAAAATTGGTAAAATGTGAACAGAAAATTTCATAAAAATTCTCATTCATACTAATCAGCATGATGTATAATTTATGAAAAGTTCTAAATTTTTTACCCTCCTCTTCCAAGAGTGAGGGGGAGGGGTTTTGGAAGGGGAGGGTGTAAGGGGTCAAAATTTTTTTTTTGACGCTTTTAGACCATAAGTAACATTTTGGCTCAATTTTGACCGATATTGGGTGAGGAGCCGTTTTTGACCCATAGGAAAGTCTCTTTAAGCTGACCAAAGTTTATCAAAAAGCTTTCCTTACAAAACACTGACCCTGGCCAGAGTCCAAATTATCATCACTTCCCAGATCCACAATGATAACAAAATCAATTTTAATCACTCAAGTCTAATCTACAATTCAAACCATCTCAACATATCTAAGATTAATTATTAATACACCCATCACAGTAAGATTGATTATGATTGTATTTCGCGTACATTCTTACAACCCAATTTCGCCTCACCAAACCGTCGTATACCGCCGCCACAATAAGCTTAAAAAATCTACTCGTATTATAAAAAAATAAATTTTACGCGCCGCGAATGGATAACTTGGCGCGGCGGGACAAATTGCTCAAAAAAAAAAAAAAAATGCATAAAATCTTTAAAGAAAGAATCGCATGTGTAGGAGAAGAGAGTAGATAACCCTCGTCGACGTTTTCGTAATTACTGTACGGCCGTCCGACGAAGCTTTACAGCGTCGTTACGTATTCACCACAAAACGATAAAATCGCCCTTACGATATTACTTTACAATCTCGACCTTTTGTCGTCATTTTCGCCATTTCCTCATCCACACCGAGGGCGTAAAAAATTTAAAAACCAAACGTACCACACACTATTGTCATTAGGCCAGCATACGAGCCTCGTACTTTAGCTATATATATCGCCAAAAAGAAGAAGTACGTACCAGGAAATACACATAGAACCGTATTAGCAGGGGAAAGAATAAGAAAATCTTTACATCTAATCGGTTCACGTATAAAAAATCACGACCACAAACATCTAAACAACACATTTACCAGTAAAATTATCCGGTAAACATATACCTACTACGTACCGTACATTACATACCTATACCTACACCTACCTATCTCTCTAACTACGTACAAACGCTGATAAAGTGCTTTTTCAAACTTTCAACCATCTAAACGAAGAGATCATAAGGGGAAAAATAGCAAAAGTGAATTCAAGACGGCGTTCATAATAAGCCTCGGTAAAACATACGTAATAAATTCGACGCGTTTACCATACACCTTATGTATACATATTATGTACATATAATACATACACACACACACACACACACAGGCATACTATATACGATACCTATATAAATACCTACGTGTAGAAAACTTCATCGCAGGCTGGTTTAGGTATGTGGGTGTGTGTGTAGATGTACGTAGACTTTACCTACGTACATCTACGTATATTTCAACGATGAGGCGCCTTTTAAAAAAGAAACTTAAGTTTTGTTTTCAAGCGTACGTAATCTGCATATAGAGAAATTTTCGTTCGTTTTTGGATTAACGACGTACTACGTACTACACAGGTAGGTACACCTAGCAAGCTAGCTAGCTAGCTACATTTTAAAGATATATAGAATATTCTGACGCAGCGTCGAGTAACCTTTTAAACCAGGTATTTTATACATTTAATGAAAATGTTAAGACTTCGCCGAGGATTAAACACATGTACAGAGAGCGTGGGGGGGAAGGGCCTGATTACCTATCTTTCTCTTTACCCATATATACACTCTTATACATATAACTAAGTACACACTATACACCAGTTCGCGAATATTATTTAAAATAATTCCCTGGCACAAGCTGTTTTAAAACAGCCTCGAATCATTTAAGCGCTTTTTACCGCACACACACGTCCCAAAAATGAAAAAAAAAAAAAATTGAAAATAAAACCTAGCGCCGCAATTTCCTCGTACTCGTATTTTAATCGCGATTAAACCAACAACAACGAGAACGACCTGCCGCGGTATACACAGCGGTATTTAGTGATGCAAGATATCCTCTACGTACAATTTTTATACCGGGATTAAAGTCTTTTTAAAATACCTACAAAAAAATACCTGCCTAGTACCTACTCGCCTAGCCCTATCCAAGTGACTACATTGCGAGTAAATGTAAATATAAGGCTTTGCCTTGTACATGCCATGCCCGTACCATACAATTCTATCCTAGGTACATATTTATGTGTATAGTAACTACAAACATCGCAGCTCCCTGTTGGTAATCTCTCTCTCCTCTCTCCGCATTTCTGCGTCTCCTCGCATACATATATACCTACATACCTACAGATATACGTACGAAAAGACTACGTACCCTGTACTTCGAATATATACCTAACAATTATTTAAGGTCCCGTAATGCACTACGTAATTACAAAACTACCCTTATGACTTCACCTCTCTTATTATTCTCTACCCAACTATCCACCTATTCTAGACGTACTAACTAAATACAAACAGTACCTACTACCTACACAGTCGTCTAAGTAATTAACAAAATAGTTGTATATATATTCTACGCGTAATATCTAAATCTACCCTTAAAGGGGCTATTGACCTGATAATACATAATAAGGCCTACTACGTAACATCGTAATGCCTACAACGCTCCAAATTATAATTCAAGATCAAATTTTAAAATCAACCCAATTAACGTGATATCGCCCAAGTTTACTAGAAATTACCGCTTATACGCATAGCCAGGCCATTATATTCTCGTGCTAAAGTTTCCAACAGAAGAATTTATGCGGTTTGGTATTCGGCTCGTTATGATCTTATAAGAGGGCAAAGACGAAAGATATTTTCACAAAAGCATGAATTTACCGACCAAATATCAAGGTCGCATTTACAGCTGTTAAGATCTTCAAAACTATTATACAGAGTGTTTCAATGATACGTTGCCCCCCCCCCACCCTTCAATCGAATGTCTGGCAATCTTAAAAAAACGTTCAAGTTGACACGTGAATAAATTTTCCGAGGTTGGAAATTGAAGGAACAAACTCGTTGACCTTATTTTCTATAACGCATTGCCAATAGATACCAAGCTATTTACGGTCTGTCCACTTGCAAATGAAGATGGAAGCGGAGGGAGGGGGTATCTCAAAACCCAGTTTTGCAATTCTCGAAAACAATCATTATAACCACCTGCGAGACTAAAATCATTTACTTGACAATATACCAATCAACATTGCTCAAATTCAACTAGCAGACTCAGATCAGCAACAGATTAGATAAGTATGAGTGGAAATGATCTCCGGTCAAAATTTGGGGCAGGAGGTAGCAGAAATTGTTTGTTTTTAAAACAATCGATAGAAAATTAAAAATTGCACGATATATCCAAAAATCAGTCTTTTAGGTCAATTAGAAAGGAATATATGGGACCTTTCCCTTTTTTGACCTTGGAATAGGTTATTTCCTGGCCGAACTGTAGTAGGTGCTCTAGATACGTCTTTTGAGGGATTTTTACAACTCTGGTCCAACGAAACCCATAACAGACACGAAAAAGTGACTTTTTGGTTAGGCTAAGTTTAGTTGGTACTCTTTTTGGAGTTTGCCCTGCGCATATTTTCACTCCAAATTTGAGCTAAGACGTCGAAATCGTCGTTTGAGCGTTTCGACTATTCACTCCAAAATGAAACTTTTCCCCCATTAATGAATAACTGAAAGCCTGGTGGAGTGTTGCTTCTTCATTCAATACCATATTGAAAAATTCGTATATTTCATTTAAAGGGATTCTTGTAGCGAGGAGAGGGGATTTTTTTACGAATCAAATAAAATATATAACTCACTTATTTTCAGGTTTCTTAATATTCATACGGAATCACAACAAATAGGTATTCGTATACTCACCTAAAACAAATAAATTACAAATTATGGATTAGTTGACAGCAGACAGTTTCACTTAAATGAGATTTCCAGCTTACTCAACGTCTAAATAAATTAAGTCTTATCTGTAATACTAGTAGATTCAAGTCAATAGCTATGTTATATTGAATTTGGCCTCTAATCAGAAGTACAGATAAATGGTTGGTGGAGGGGGGCTTCCAGATTCTCTCAATGTTAAATTAATTCGATTCACATGATCTTGTGAAAATTCAACAACGTAGATATCGAAAAATGAACAATACAACATTATTATTACTTTTTTTAATTAATCAAGAGGTTGGACCCTTTTATTTTGACCTTTCTCCTTTTGCCTACGACCCTAATATACATCACAGCGTTAAGTTGCTAAATAACGTCAAATGAATGTGGTAAAAAATTTGAGGTCATCAATTTGGTTCTTGACTCTCCACAAATCTGTTTGAAGTTTAAAAAATTTACATAAAAAATTGAAAAAAAGTTCTTTATGAATATTTTGGTATTAATGTATCGTAACGAGTCATGCTTAACATTTCAATTTTTTTTGCTTTTCACGGCAGGGGCGGGGTTAAAGTATGTTTAAAAATACAAAAAATCATTTATTTTGAAAATTTTCAAGATGATAGAAATAAAAATGTGAAATTTTATCATGTTTGATGGCACAATAATTGAAATCATTTTTTTTTCTTCCTCACCTCCACAAATTTCAAAATTTTTTTTGGTTTGTATAACGAGTGTTTCGCATTAAGCTCCATTTACTTATATCAGTAATAGAGCAACTCATGAGACATACATGTATTATGGTTAGAATATCCAAAAATTGAAGGGGCGAGGCATGTTATTTTCAAAATTTCATTTTCACCTAAATCTAACGTAAAATTTATAGAAAAAAATTAGCAATGATAAAAATTCGCTGTTTGCTCCAAAACATAGTGTATAATCTCAAGTATATGTGGTATAAAAATCAAGTGTGGGGGTAAAGTGGTCCGTGAAAAATGGCAAAATAAATGCAAAAAAAACACAACTAAAAATTTGTAACTTTTTTTTTTAGTTTCTGTGAATAACTTTTGAAAAAGATATTATAGCACTAAAAAAATTTTAAAAGAATGTGAGAGAATGGGGAAAATGTGAAATGATGAAATTTATCAATTTTTTTTTTAATGTTCTTGATTTTCTATTTTATAACATTAAATTTTTTTTTCCTCACTGGGAAAAAACTTTCACAGTTTATGTTCAACCCATAGAATAGGGGGAGTGGGTGCGTGCACTACTACTCATTTTAAAGATTTTCAGTACGGAGGGAGGGACACTTGATAGATTCGTCAGAAGTTAATATTCACAAAAAACTGAAAAAGTTGAAAATCTTTCACTAAATTATATTATACTAAAATCGTCAAATTTTGCAAAACACTTCATCCCCACTTCTGATTTTTTTACCACAGGTCCTCACTCATATTCCTCAACTTGTGACTCAATTGGTTTGCTTACCTCGTATTAACTTTCTAAAATTAGTTTAATTTTATTTTCTGCAAAAATGATTATTTTTTTTTTCAATTGCTATTTTTTTTCTCCATATAAATGCAACCCTCGAAGTTATTACCACATCCACTGAGTCGAAGGTGCTCTTCCGTTAATTTTAAAATTTCTTGATGAGGTGCTCATAATAACTTTTTCAAAAGTTATTCACAAACAGCTAAAAAAGGTACAAGTTTTTAGTTATGCTTTTTCTCATTTATTTTGTTATATTTTACAAACCAGTTCACCCCTAGTCTTGATTTTTATACCATACTTACTCGAGAATATACAGTGTGTTTGAGAGCAAAAAGTAAATTTTTATCATTATTAATTTTTTTTGTACAAATTTTCAAAGTGAACAAAAATTTGAGTGAAAATGAAATTTTTAAAATGACATATTTCAGCTCCTTTGATTTTCTGGGTATGCTAACTCTTATACATGTAAGTCTTATAAGTTGACCTATCACTGATATAGGGGAAGAGAGGTTAATGCAAAACACCTGGTATAGAAAAAGTATACCAAAATACAGTGAGGGTGTGGTGATGTGGGGGGTCACCCCTCCCAAAATTAACCATATCAAGTATAAAACCGATAGCTTCTTTGACCTGTCAGATAGAAACGAACAAAAAAAAAAAAGAAGTTTAGTTAAAACAAACGAGGTTTTCGAGACATTCTTTATCCTCAGCATTGTAACATGTCTCTGAACCTGCGTCTGATGGAAGAGTGGGAGATTTTGAAAAAATAAGCTCATTGTTATAGCTTCTAGGTTTAGTTTATCCAGCCGCATACAATATTATTATTTTTGGTTGGCCTTAATTTGACTAAACAAATACCCAATCTACGCGCGGATTTTCGTTCTAAATCCTCCATCATCATCGATGAAATATTCTAGAAAAATACTCCATATCAAGGACGTCTTATTTCTGTTGGATTTACAGTTCGGGCCAAAACACACGGTACACGCTTATTTAAGAAAAGTACCGTACGTATACAGCTTCAGGCTGATATGTAAGCGCTAATAAAACACGACGTAAAACGAAAGTTGAACCTAGTTTGGTATCAAGTTTTGGTGGGCGCGAGTACATACGTCGGGGCAAAAGTTTGACAAAATCTGCGGTAAAGTGGTGAACGTTATAAATTTCACTCGTTTGAGTCATTCGTTATTGTACAAGTTACGACTTTCTTTAATCGTAAATTTGTTTTGGACGAATATCGCGACGCGATTCCATGACAAGTTACCAAAAGTGAGGCACCTACTCAGCCAGCTTTACCTACACTATACTTTCAAAGCTGTACTGTATACAAGCATTTGTCATCACCATACTCGTACGCGAATATTCTCTACTATACGCGCTAACGAAGCTAACAATTTGCTGGATGCTATATAAGCAAGGGCTGCACGAATAATTTCATTATTTTTCGGGTTTATCGGATAATTTATCGCTTAGTTCGCGTCGACTGACTCGAACGAATGAACGAACCGACGCTGAATAATTACAAAATGATTCGTGTTCGAAGACGACCATCGTATCGGGCGGGTGTAGCAAACGAGCAGGGGGCTACGGCTGATCGATTTAATATTACGTTTTTATATCAATTAAAAGTTCAAATGCGAATTGCCATCGAGGTTTATGGCGACTGAAAAACAATCGCTGCCGCTGGCTGCTATTTTTCAAATAAAAAGCTGCTTTAATTAATGATAAAGGTAGAGTACTGTACATATCGTTGTATGATAGAAAACAGAACGAAGAAGTGTTGTATAAGCTCCGCAATGACGATGGATGACGATGGCGGCGACACCACCAGCAACTACGGAAGAAGCTGTTGACATTTGTTTTTCACCATAGCATATCTGCTGATGTTAACAACTTCTCATCGTTTGACATTCAGATAAACGTTTCGCAGACGAAATGAGATGTTACTCTGCAGCGAATGTCTCCACCAAAAGTGTTTATTTTAGAGGAAAATTTAATTTATTTTTTGTTGTTGCCTTCTTTACGCAGCGTAGCATCTTTGAACTGGTAATGTTTTTTAGTTTTTGCATAAAAGCGTTAATTACTTTTGCCTATGTTTGCGGTATGCTTTCTCTTATACAGCTACCTGACGTTTTTAACTACCTAGTACCTTTATCTAGCTATCTTGACTCTGATATGCAGCCGACATTTACATGCATCTTAGTACCAACAAAAGTATTCTTGCGTCCCTCCCCCCCCCCCCCCCCCCCCCCCCCACATAGAAAAAACTTTTATATATTTACGACTAGTGCATAAGAATGGAAATAAAAGAAGAAACAAAATGTATCCAATATCTTTTCATAAATCTGTGGTAAAAGAAGTGTTAAATGTGATTTGCAATAATGCAATTGCGCGGTTGATACGAGAAATAAACTTTGATCGTATCTCGGTGCAGTCAATTTTATGTACGTGGTATGTACCTACTTACACTGAAAATACAGAAAAATAATAAAAAAAATCCGGTTAACAAGACGACGTAGATTATTACGAATAAAATACGATTGAGGTTTGTTCACTTGTAAAATCGTTATTTTTCGGGGAAGATTTTCTTAAACGTTTATTGTTATTGCCAAGTTTCAAAAGTATTTTTTCTTCTTTTTTTTTTTTTTTTTTCCAGATTCGAAACATAACAAATCATTTTGTTGATTCAAACTTCTCGATAGGATTTCCATCGTGTTGAGTTATGAAGAAATTAAAAACAATAAACGAATGGAATTTTATTCAGCAATCTGCTGTTTATAATCGTTTTCAAATCCTTTACTTCTTTTTTCTCAGACAAAAAAAGGTCGTAAAGGTGAGAAAAACTGTGATAATCCTAATAAGGCATATCTAGGACAACACCTATAAACTAAAGAGAGGTTACACCAAAAACGAAGCAGGTAATTATTTTTCAGTTTCATCCATCGACTGATTGTGACGTCACCTGGAAGAAGTCGAAATGTAGGTAAACGTTTCAACACGCACATTTACATTATGATAAACGTAAACAAACGCAAAATTTTAGACTTTAGTGCTTTAGTCTTTTAGTTTTTTAAATTTTTTAAATAAAAATGCTAAAAGTTATGAAAATTTTGTGAAATTTTTTTTAGATAAAAAAAAATTATACCTACTAAAAAAATAAACAAAATAGAATTATTTAAAAATATATTAATCGACTTTATTTTTTTTTTAATAATATTTTTTTACTATTTAAATTTTAAATTAATCGAATAAAAATGAAAATAAATAAATAAAATTAATTTAAAAAATTGATTTTATTAAAAAAAATAATAATCTTGAAAAGTTTATTATTAAATCATAAATAAATAAAAATTTTATTCAAATTGAAAGTAAATTACAATTCAAATAAAAATATTGCCCATTAAAAATTCAGTTTCTTTTTCTCGTTCGATGATGAATAAAAAGGTGCTGCATTGTTTGCTTGTTAGTGAATCATTTTGTAGCGCGTTTAAAAGAACAAAAAAAGAAGTTGAAATATTTGATTTAAGTAAAAATACGATTATGTAGTAATCAAATTTAATGATAAAAATTAGAGTAACGAATAAACAAATGAACCATATTTTGCTTATTTCCTAGTTTTTTTGATGAATTTTTCAAATTTTCATAGTTATATAAATTTTATTATTATGTATTCGTATTTTTACCTTCAAAAACAAGCCAAAAATGAAAATAATTTGGTTCATTTTTTTTTCATTTATTATTTCGATTGATACAAAAAATTATTTAATATTTATATTCACTTCAAGAAAAAATCAAAAACAAAAACGTTTCAATTTTTTTAAAAAGGAATAGTGCAAAAACAAAACTCGAAAAATTTTCCATTTTTAGAACCCTGAATTAATCACTAAATTTCTTATAAATTTGAAAATTTTGGCATCAGTTCTTTTTCATAAATTTACAACTACCTGTTGCTTATTTCTATTTGTGTACAGTCACCTCAATTTCAAAAAATCTGAAAAAGAAAAATTGGAAAATCCAAAATTTTGCAAGCG
>FIZR01024989.1:0-11706 GCA_900060175.1 Ferrisia virgata | reverse complement strand
AAATGAACTTCAAATTATACCAGATCTGGCATAATTATGCTAAATTGGCAACACTGGTCATGGCGAAAGCTGAGAAGAAGAAAACTAAAAAATGAAAATATTTTGAGATTTTTCTGTCAAAGTTTACTTGAAATTAATCGAAACTAGCATAAATTTTCGATTATCTGCGTTTATTTATGGGTGCTTCGTAAATTTTTAAAAACATAAAAACGTGAAATAACGCACACAAGAAAGGTGCTCATTTTTGCCCTAAAAACTACTCGAATAAAAAAACTAACCTCGAAATTCGTGTCCAGTGGGCTAAATTACTCATATCTATGCACGTTTTACGTTCATTTTGCGCAAATTTTCGAAAATTAATTTTTTTGCTTTAATTCTTAAATGTCACCGGGTTATAGAGTTGAAAAAAAAAATCGTTAAAAAAATTAAAAATCAAAAATTCAGGTAAAATTATCCTATTAAGTTTGATAGGAGTAATTTGACCTACTAAACACAAATTTAAGGACGGTTTTTTTATTCGATTGATTTTTTAACGGTAGTTTTTGAGCTCGAAAATTTTTCAGGACAATCCCAACGATGCTGTATGATAATTTTCAAAATCTGAAGACAGGGCCTAATCACCTATCCAAACTGTCGGCACATTTTCGAATACTATATCCAAGTAGTGTTCATTTCATTAGTACGAATGATGCACTTAGCTGTGGTAATGTCCCCTCCAAGATATTATATTAATGAACGTATTCAAATATTGACCACACCCTTGGAACATAACCAACGAATAAGAATAAATAATAAGTAACACACATCTAAGCTTTTATCATTCTATATAGTTGTTAAACATCTTTCGCGGAGTTTTTTTGTACGGGAGAGTGAGAGAAAAAAAAACACTCGCCATTATACTGGTATTTGGTTCATAATTTAAATGTATTATGTCTACCATCAGTGAGTCGGTATTATAGGTATGAAATAAATTTTCGAGTCGCCCATTTTACGATCTTACGATAAAAGAATTTAGCGTAATTTCATCTCATTGAGGCCAATTTTGATTTAAGACACGCGAGCTTAGGTTTTTAATGGTATAACATTTACTTCGTTTTGCTGGTTTCTCCATAAAAATGCCCTATTTCATTTAGTATTCGTTAAAATCCAGAAAACATCCCAAACAAACGTTCCAGTGTGGCTTTAAAAAATTCTAAATAGATTTCTGGGTTGAATTTTTATACGAGCGAAGCAAAAGCTGCGTTGTGTGTGTAGAGAGAGAGAGAGAGAGAGAGAGAGAGAGAGAGAGAGAGAGAGAGGGGGGGGAGCGAGAGAGAGAGTTTTTTATTCTATGATGCATAGCTTTACTAATGATTCTCCCTAGAGGCCTAACACATACCACTTTTTCCACTCACAAGCACGTGTCGACTATTAAGGGATATAGTATGCCGTTAAACGAGACGGCTATTGCTCATAATGAGAAATTGCATGTACGCCAAGTGCTTCCGCCTGTATAGCGAACTTAGCCGAAGCCTTGTGCATGTTTGATTCACGTTTTAGGATAAATTTGGTCGCTGATTCGAATTCGCTGCTGGTTAGAAAATGTGGTCAAATATTTTGATTTGTCTGCCTCCCTCCGTGGTGGTGTGCGAATTTATTGCGAATATACTTATCGATTAAGACGTATAAAGTCCTTCATAGGTAATTCGATCTGTTGAAAATTTTGTAAACCGATAAAATTACTTAGGGATAACGTATTAAGTGTAATACTACCCTTGGAAATTTTGGCAGGTTCGAAGGCGATTAAAATTTACTAGTTTAATCGGTCTTCAAATTACATAGCTTTCTGTTCGATATTTATATAAACGCGTCGTCGTCCAAAAGGTATAGCCCATGGTCTACAGTATACTACGTGTATAGGTAAGTGGGGGGGAGAAAAAAAAATTCATCCGGTTAAATCGTGAGAATATTACCAAAACTGTAATCTACGACTAACGAAGATCGTTCGATAGCCGGCAGTAATAAAATTTTCTAATTAACTTTTCAAAGGCGCCATCGTCGGATTCCTGAAAAACGGGGAATAAAGTTTATTAATTATTCGTTTTTCAACCCTCCCACCGCGGTGTGTGTGGACGCGCGCGGTACCCAGCAGAGGTCATCTAAAAGTCGAATATTTATACAACGTTATATTAGCTACATCAAAAATACACATGATCTAGCTACGTGTAGTAGTAGTAGTAGTAGTAGGTACATAATGGTAAATGCGTTATAGCCTAGCCTAACATAGCATAGCATAGCATAGCATCGTGTAGTAGTTACAGTAGATTTTACAGCCCTTCTTCTATTCCTACCCTGCTCCTTGTCACCTTGCCACTCTGCTGATACCTTCAAGATATATAACAAGTAATATTAGAGTCTACTCTAGCACGCACACCTTAGTATATATCATCCCCTCTGTGAAACTACCCTTCGTATATAATAATACTAAGAAAAGATAACGGTTCTTTAATTTCAACCTCCTGAACCTCCCCTACGCCTCACCGCATGCAACCTAACGAATCCTGCCAAACGTACGCACATACATACATAGGATATGTATACGTATAACAAAGGAATCTTGATTTAGGCTTCCACAAATCTCAGCCACGTTAAACAGCGAGAGAGAACATATTTGGGACAGATTTTTACCATCGAGTCGATAATTTTTTTTCTCTTTCTTCATCCACGTCTCTGTCTCTCTACTTCTCTAATTTATATTATTCGAGATTGTCTCGCGTGTACGTACATACTAAATTTACCTAACTAAAGTAGGTTTAGGTACCTACCTACCTACCTACCTACCTACCTACGTATATACCTTGCCAGTAAAGAATTTCTCATTTATTTTGGTAATTTCGCGTATTCTTTAACGAGATGAAAATTTTATAAGTTTTATTTTCCCCGGAGATAGATGTTGTCGAGAGTATATAGGTACATACATTTATACTTTATATGTAATATGTTCTGTGTAATATAACATTTTTACCTTTTTCGCTCAGTGAATGAAATCTCCACCGAGCTGGACCGGACTCGTATATATGTAGACTTTGTTTTTCAATCTTCTTTTTCTTTTGCGTTTTTTTTTTTTTTTTTTTTGGATATATTATGGTCTTATGCCTAGCTACTTTATTCGTTCGTATACTATATACCTTTGCAAGGATAATTCTGCAGTCAGATTTAAATTCATATTTTCCAATTTGATGGAACCTGAATAGCTATTCACGGCTATTCTATTCATATGACAAATCACGTAACGAACGTATTTAAAATCTGACAGATGCAACCGTATTTTATGTGCTGTAGGTACCGATTTATAATATGAACATGTATAACATTTGTAGTTTGGATATTTTCAACAGTTTCAAAAATTCGTAAATGAAGTTTATAGAGAAATCCGTATAGTCTAAATAACATCGAAATTGAACGATTATTGATTACAGTGTTCAAATTGTACCTGCAAACGTTCAGCTTGCCATATATTTGAATTTTATTTGTCTACCATTCAATTTCAGTAATCTTAAAGAGATAATTGAAAAGTCATACCAAGCCTGCCTCAGACTATTAAATATTTGTAAAATAACACAGAACTATTAGAAAGCTGATCTGCAGCTGCTGTACTAATTTTTCAGGCAACACGAAGTGGCAAAGAGTGTTTAAAATTGATAGGTGCAGTGTTCGTGAGAAAAATTGTGAAAAAATTCGTTGATGAAAACCTTTCGATCAGTGAAAAGAATGTATGATCAAATTTTAGAGGGGCAGCGAAAATTAATGTACTTCAATAGCTGATTGGTGATTGAAATAATCATTTATCCAGTTTCAAAGTGCTTCTTTTCGTGAATTTTAATCATTCGAAAATATTATTTTATTGAAATTTCACCGCTCGAGCAATCTCATGAATATTTTTCATTTTATTTATAAGAGGTGAGTTTTCGGAAAGAGTAATTATTTTATCGCCGCGCACTTCACGAAAAAACGCAATCTCTGCCGAAGTCATTTCAGCAATGACTTAATTTTGTCAAATAGGGGAGGGAGAAACAGGGTGGCAAATTTTATAAACTGGCAGATTTTTGAGGCTCAAATTCAGAGAAAATTAACAAAAATGCCAATAAAGGCCGATATTACCGCTAAAGGGGGCTGTCTTTGTGGGTTTTTGTCCCCCAGTGGCCAATTTTCAGGGTTGGCAAATTTTGCGATTTTTATTTCAACATTTTCTAATATTTACTCAAGTTTAACTTGAAGATTTTTTTTTTCAAATAAATAAACGGGACAGTCTTATTAAAAAAAAGTTTTACACTAAGAAGGTCATTTTTTAACCCCTTATCTATAAAATTTTGTAAAATTTTTGACCTTGCTTCATTCGAAGTATACCTACATTTTCAAATTCCAAGATATCAAAATTCTCTAACCTCTCCTTCCACCGTGGAAGTGTTTCGTACATTTTGTCTCACGTTAAAATACAAATAAAAATATTCAAACATTCGGAAAAGGCTCATGAGAATTGATGGGTACACTCAAAGAAGAGGGTTTTTGAGCTTTGGCTCCATAGAAATGTTTTTGCAAAATGACTCCCTACTTCTTGATATTTTATAAGTTTTTTTTCCTTGCTTCTCTCGAGCTTGATCCTATCTCTCCTTTCTAATAGAAATGTTTTTAAAATTCCTTTCAGATCCTAACTGTAGCATAACGTTTTGACCCTTATTTTTTTTTCTCAAATTTTGCTCAACTTCAAAAAAATTTTGCACTCCCAGCGGCGAAATAGGTAAAACCGTCACTAAAAAAAGTAAAATGACTAGCATTTTAGAAATTTGAAATTTCTAAAATTTTTGGTTCACGATTCACTATTTAGCTGAGACGCTACTTACTTTCTCTTTGTTCTCACGTCTTGGATACTGTGGACAAAATTTTTCTTTGTAGAGTGGGCGGGGGGAGAGGGATATGGTTGGTTCAGGTGTTTGCGTCTAAGTGAGTCAAAGGGGATGGTATGGAAACAGTTCTTCGAACGGAGAATTCCTAGCTACGTTATTGGATATGGTTTGGAAATATCGAGCGCTAAGGTAGCCCGAATTTTGTTGTTTTGGGAAATTTTAAAACGAAGGGGATACAAAAGTCGCGAAATGTTCTCAAAATAATGTGGTAAAATTTCAGCTTCCAACTCAATTTTTTGTAAACTTGCAAAACAGATCCTAAGCTCAAAAGTTTTAAAATATCGAAAAAAAAAACGATTTTTTTGAAAATTATTTCCAAAAATAAAATTATTACAAATATTTATACCCAAAATTATCATTGTTGACAAATTAAAAAAAAAAACTTTTTGCGTTTTTTCACGATTTTCTGAAAAACTAAAGCGGAAATTTTTTTGGAAAAACGCCTCTCTGAAATGGATATAGGGCAATGGCATAAGCGGAAAGGAGAAAGGAAAGATTTGGAGATAACCCCCGAGCGATTTTTTAAAGCAAAAATTTATTTTTACGCGTGAAAAAACACCAAAATTTAACATTTAGAGCTTAGAAATACGTCAAAATATTCCTTTTCGTACCCTTGACCCTCAAAATTTTGCAAAGTTTTTATCTTACTTCGCTGGGGGTGTATATTTTTAATTTTCTGAAAAAATTTCAGAAAATCTCCCCCTCCCTTCCCACAAAGTCGGGAGTTGTCATGCCATTGATGTAAAGCATTAATTTTAGAGAACTGGACGTAGTAATTGAATTTTATGATTTTTCAAAGGAGTTTAAAAAATGATTTTTTTCGTGTTTTTTCTAGAATTTTTTTCGCATTACTGAACATTTTTTTTTTTTTTCAATAAATTCACAGTGAAATGAGCCATGTTTATTTATGGTTGGTTTTCGTCGCTTGTATCTTTTTCAGGGGTTCTCAATAAGTATCTCAAATCAACGTACAAAAATATAGTACAAATGATTCAGAAAAAGAGAAAAAAATGAGAAATTGCTTCTGAAAGTTTATAATAGAAGAAATATGTTCCCTTGGACAACAATTTTTTTTCTAAATGCATTATTTCAATGTTTAACAAAATTTTAAAAGACATAAAAGATGATAATTTTTGGAAGGCTCCTGAAAAATCGACGGTGAGAGGTAAAATTGAAGTATTGCGCTTAATCATGTAAAATTGATGTGCAACATCCGTTTTAGGTGGACGTTTTTCATAAAAAAACTTCCAAAAATTTTGAAAAAATGTGAAAAGTGACATTTAAATAAAAAACTGAAAAAAAGAGAAACAGTGAAAATAGACCTATCCAAGATTATGTTGGTTATAAATACGTATAATAATTCAATTAAAACAAAAAAAAATCGAAAACAGTTTTTTTTATTTTTGAAAATTTTTAAAAATTATCAAACTTTGATTCAGTTCTGCCAATGAATAAAATTGAGTTAGAAAGCTAAAATGTTTACCAGATCATTTTGAGGTCATTTCGCAACTATTTTGAACCTACCATTTTCAGATTTTCAAAAAAAAAAAGAAATTCAACCCTCCCTAATATCCATTGCAATTGGATCTTGAAAAAATGGTAGCAATTGCCAAGGCAAATGAATCACTGAATATTAGAAAATGGCGATTGTTACGAGAAAAAAAATTGTCGCCATATCGTAGCGAACTATATCTTAGAAAAATGGCAATGATCTCAAATTTTTGTAGTACTTATGCTATTCAGTATAATCAATCATCTCATATAACCCCTCCCTCTTCCTGACATTTTCGTTATTTATCTCCTCTGCTTGACAGACCTTCAATCTCTGGTAAATTACTAAAAATGGCTCATGTCCTCACACTTTAAATGTAATTATTCTCTTGCGACCTTTGAACATTTTCCCAAAACACTTTGTATTCCAGATGAGTCTTCAATAGAAAGTAGTATCCTTTTTGAGCCACTAAAATCCCTAGTTTTTTTCATTTTGTATTTTGAAATAATTTTTATGCGAATAAGTCAATAAACAAAAATGAACAAATATGTTTTTTTTTTCAATTTGAAGATGTTAAATTTTTTGTTTTTAAAGGACTTCAATTATAGGTATGTACTTATGTGTTTGAGATGAAGTAAAAAAGTATAAGCACAGAGGGAAATTTTCCCCAAAATATTTTCAAAATTGAAAAAAAAATTGTTAATAAGTTGTTAAAATTAAAAAATTTACTTAAAAAAAAAGAAGTTGCTGGTTTAAAAAAAAAAAGGAAATAAATTTCGGTCTCGTCCATCTACGATGAAAAATTACCTCAGTACTTGTAGATGGAGAACATGAGAAATTACTGAATCAAATTTTGCAGAATAAGCATTTCATCGTGAAAATCTAAAACTTATTACCTAAATATAGGTAAACATCTAGCAGGTTACTCTACAACTGTACGTATTGTTCTTTGCATCTATTTGTGGCACGTACCCACGTACCCAGTACCAATGGTTATAACGTGCGTTGATTGAAATATTTCTCAATTTCCCCTTTTTGGCCAAAACTCTAAAACTCCAATTAAATCAATACCTATAAATTCATCGGTAAGCCATCGCTCCGCGTTTTACCACACATACAAAAACGCAAACAATAGGCACCAACCACCACCACAACAGCAACATCAACACAACAACGAAACAACTCATTAAATACGTAAAACCCGGAAAATTTCGCTCATTTTGCGGTAAAATATAGAATGACATAAGTCAACATTATTCCCCATTAAGCCGTATTAATAATGATAATTCTAAAAAAAAAATCTTAATTTGACGTCAACGAATGGGTGTTTTCATGTGAAATACTCGGAACGCGAAGACGATATAAACGCTTACTACTTTATACCGCAAATATCGAGTTCGCGATTTTCATCTCATTCCCATTGTCCATCGTCCATCGTCCATCGTCGCGTCCTCGCGTCGGTCAACAAACATGGTGGCGACAAACACGTGGATTTTTTTTAACGTTCAACGAAATTCCGATAGGGGTGAAATTTTTACGCCTAAAACTACATACAATCGAGTTAACCTTATAGCCATTCTTTACTTTATGCCAGCTAATTTAATTACAAAGTAGTAAAATGAAGACAACGTAGACTCATGGGAGATTTTCACATCCCTCATGGCTAAAGAGGCTGTAATATATTAAATAAATGGTTATGCGGCCGACGAAGCCGGAGTCAAACGTATCTCTGGTATCTCGTGCTGCATGTCGCCAAAAAAAGTACTGTATTAGTTTTTAAAAGTAAAAACCTATTATGATGTTTTCTTTATCGTGTCGACGAGTATACCTTTATTTTTAATGCGAATCAGTCTTCGTAAACACGCAAACTACGCTCTGTTTTCCTATATGCACTTTTCAGTTTATATAGTTTTTTTTTTTTTTTTCATTTTTTTTCAACTCGTAAAATTTCACTACAAGTAGCTGTTGTTTGCAAATAATTTGTACCTTTTATCGATACAACCAACACTCGAGAAAAAAGTACAGATTGCTCGTATTCGATTATTCGTACGAGTGAGAAACTAAATAAACGTTTGTTTTGATCCTTTTAATCCCTTGTCCGCAACATTTATGTAGGTTGCGTTGGATGTAAACTATAAAATAGTTAAAAGTTTTTCATCGTAGAGTTTTTTTTTTTTATTATTTTACTTTTGTTTTCAAACTGTGTCACATATTATTAGTTGTTTGCTTATTTCATGTCGTAACGAATTGAAAATTTATTAAATTGTAGGCCAAATTTGCGTAATTATTGCGTCTCGATGTCGTAAATTTTTTTTTACCCTATGAAAAATTTATTTCATTCGAATTGTGCAAACAGTTTACCTATGCTTGATGTTTGAAATGATGAACGATAAAAATTTAATATATGTAGATGTTTTATGACCGATAAAAATCACAAAGTGGTTTAAAATTTGGACAATAAATTTCCTTTGATGGAGTAAAGTATTTGATGGAGGGGGTGGGGGTTTCCAAATCACGTGTTGGCCATTATACATGTAAACCTGATGAAAATGGATTTTCAAATATTTTTATTCGTCCTTTGTTTATATTTGACTAAATTTCATACTCACAGGCTGAATTGACTGATGTAAAGTAAATTTTTTCAAATTCAGGGATTCAATTTGGTTCCGTTTGAAATAGTATTTATTATAGGGTAGAATTATGGGACATATCTTACTATTGGATCTTGAATCAATATTCTAGCAAGTTTGAAATTTTAGAAAAGTGAATGAAAATTGTAAAAATTGCAAACTTATTGTATTGAATCAATTCAGTAATCGAGAATCGATCGTTAAATATTTTAGTAGTTTGAGATTCTAGAATAATGAGGAGGCGAGTCACATCTGTATCTTGATATATTTTCCAGTTGGGACAAAATAAATTTTTGAAAACTAAATTGAAAATGTTTTTAGAACCTGAAATAAACAGTTTTCATGGTAATAGGAGAATAAGGATATGATGTATCCTATTTGTTATTAAAATTGGTTGTAGTCTTATGTGGGTTATTAATTTTGATGTAAAATAAGAATAATCAATTTTTCGGGATCATTGTGATGAACATTTTATGACATAAGGGTCGAGGGAATACTCTACTCGAAATTTTGTACTCAGAACGACATATTCCTGACACTTCAAGCTACAAATTCTAGTTGTAAATTTTTTTGGTAACGATTATCGGTGAAAAGATAGAGGATTCTTCAGAAAAGGGGAATGGGTCACGAAAAATGGTTTGCCTGAAGAATGGGCAACCAAGCCAAATTTGTTCTTTGTACGCACTACAATAAGAATCAGTCCTAAAATTGATTTCAACTGTTTGATCTCGTAAAGTGCATAGGGTATTAGGTAGGTAGTTGGTACATAGCAGTTTAAGTCAATTTTGAGGAGAGAAGGCTTAAGCCTTTGCTTTTATTTAAAAAAAAAATCACGTTCTACTAAAACATTTTACTGTATTCAGTCGTATAAATAATCGCTTATTAATTCTTCTGGAAAACATGGACGAGGTGTGTTTAAGACTCCGATGTCACTATGTTCACTTATGCTAATGAGGGTCAATTATTTCGTACCAAAGGGTTTTAACCTGAACGGATTTAAGGGGGGCGGCTAGACCCCTCACCTCTCCCCACGTTGAGTTAGCTTCCCAGAAAATTTTCCTGGCTATGTTAAATTTCAAACATAAGACTATAAATATGTCTTAAAATCGGTTGAAATTTTTAGAAAAAGTTTAAAACGTCTTGAAAACTGATGAAAATATTGCAATTTTAGTAAAATTTGGAAACGATACGAAATTGATGCTGAAACTTTGAGAAATGCACCTTTTTAGCCTAATTTTCTATGTCATATTAACATACGGAGGATGAGGGGAGGGGGATATCAACCAAATCCGTTTTGGGGTTTCAGGAGATCATTACGACCATTTTTGGTCATGTCAGATATTTATTTTTATTTTCATATAAATTTGGGAAATAGGTTTAGATTGGCGGCGGATTTTATATTCTAGAGTGGGCTTGACCCCGAGTCAAAATTCAGTTATGCCAAAATTAAGGGTAGGGGCAGTATTGGGAGGCCAAAACCTACAAAAAGTGTTACTTTTTGAGCTAATCTATAGATAATATTCCAAAGTACAATAACATACCCAAAAATCAGCCTCTTCGGTCAGTCAGGAGGGGAGGTACAGGAGTTCTACGTGTTTTTGACCTTGATAAAGGACTGTTTCTCTCCTACCTTCCCTGCAGATTGAGCTTGGAAGTTTAAATTTGGTATGCACACTTGGCAGGGCTTATAGATATGCTTTTTTGGGGTTTCGACTTTTCAAACCCATTGTGCCCCCTTACAGCCTAGAAATGTGGATTTTTGGGCAGGTTTTCTCAAGTTTTGAGTTTATTTCTCACGGAAATCCTCTCCTAATTGAGCTAGGAAGTTGAAATTTGGTATGTAGATTTAGTAAAGGTCTTGATGTGCCTTTTAGGGGTTTTGACTTTTCAGCCTGATTGCGCTCCTCTCACAACTCGGAAAGTTTTTTTTGTACGGTTTTCTTATTTTTTGAGTTTGTTTCTCGCATATTTCCCCCTCCCCCCTCGCTTAAATTAGACCAGGAAGTTGAAATTTGGTATGTTTATTTAGTAGTATAGGTTCTACATGTGCTTTTTGGCGGTGCCGACTGTTTAGCCTCATTTTACCCCCTCCCCCCCTCTCCTGCCCCCCGGCCACTGATTAAGAAACGATGCTGTTTTCAATAGAAGATGCATGCTTCGCTTCGGCATTGATATATGCTACCTGTTTCCAACGGTAGTAAAAATTAAGCTTCCGACCCTCTCCCCCTTCCTAAGGTAAAACAAATTTTGCTTACTGAAATATAAACATTTTTATTCTAATTTTTTGCTTTTCCAGTCTGAGGTTTTAGTCCCCCCCCCCCTCTCAACCAAGCCAACAAACTCCGCCTATGACTTAAAGCATGTGATATACCTGTAATTCAAAAATTAACTAAATCGAAGAATTTAATTTTAGTTTAGGTGCCCAAAATGTTATGCATTGGGGTCTAATTTTATCAGCTATATCTAACCTTTGTTCATCTTCTAGCCTGAAGAAGATCGCATGAAGCCTTAAAGCAAAGCCCGTACGGTTATCAAGTGCCAAAAATTGTGTAAATTACTCGAATATTCTTCTGAATACAATTTTTTGATAAACCTCACCGTTTAGAAGTTATTGAAGGTTAAAGTTTCACTATTTTCAGGA
>FIZR01024977.1:0-16808 GCA_900060175.1 Ferrisia virgata | reverse complement strand
TCGTAAGATTATATTCTATTGGCATAAATATGACATGAAGTTGATGTTTCAGCTGACACGTTTGCGGCACACGAATGACATATTTCTGACATACATCGTGTGGCGCTATCATGCCACAAATGTGTCGTATGATTGTCACCTTTGTTGGTACTTTAATGACATATAAATGGCAGACTATCATTTTTGTGACTTGGCAGTGGCATATTATTGACAATGTTATAGCTCCTTTTTGGCACAGTTGTAGCATACTTTTAACTTCGATTTGGCAGTGCACTAATGTCATATGAATGACATCCGACATGCTTCTGACTTGATTATGATACTAATGTGACTTAGAAGTGGCACACTTCTTACAATAGCATGATACCATTCTGACACAGTTCTGGCACGATTCTGACACATTTATGGCATGCTGTTGACACTGGTTTGGCACATTTCTGACACAATTGTGGCATATTTTTGACACTGCTGAAATATGTTATGATTGCGTCAAAAATGTGTAAAAGTAGTATCAAAATCACGCCTTAAATGTGTCACAATAGTGTCAGAAAGATGTCATAATGTTGTCAGAAGTAGGTCATTCCTAAGTCACCTTAGTCGCACAATCAAGTCAGAAGCATTTCATTATTATGTCAATAGTGTATTTGCATCGTTAATATCATCAAAAAAAATACACAAAAATTCGGGTGAAAAATATAGAAAATTGATCAAGAATCACAAAAAAATGTTGAAAATGAATTGAAAAATGACTTAAAATATGAAAAAAATCGTTAAAAACTATCAAAAATTGGGAAAAATATGACAAAAGGTTTAAAAGATGCAAAAAAAAGATCAAAAATCACGAAAAAAAAGTTAAAAATTGCATAAGTTGCAAGAAATTGTTGAAAATTGGGTGAAAAATATACAAAAAAATGGGTAAAAAGGGCAGCAAATTGATTAAAAATCATGAAAAACTGCAGAAAATTGGGTCGTCAAATATGAAAAAAATTCCGGAAGACCTTTGTACATTACACAAAACTTTCACAAAAATGGGTTATAAATGTGAAAATTTGATCAAAAATCAGGAGAAAATGTTAAAAAATGATTGAAAATAGACCTGAAGTTTGATAAAAAATTGCTATAAATAATTGATAATTGGGTCCAAATTTGACAAAAATAAGTAAAAAGTACAGAAAATCAATGAAAAATTACAAAAAAATGATTTAAATTAGGTGAAAATTTACCTAAAATATGAAAAAAAAATGTTAAAAATCATTGAAAATTGGGTAAAAAGAGTGGAAAATATATAAAAAGTTATGAAAAACTGTTAAAAATTAGGTAAAAATTGGATAAAATTTCTAAAAAAATTGGTTGAAAATAGAAAAATTTGATCAAGAAAAATCACTTAGAATATTGAAAATTAACTTGAAACGTGATAAAAATCGTTAAAAATTAGCGAAAATTACGTAAAAAATTCAGAAAATTGATTCTGAACCACGAAAAACTTGGCATTTTTTTCGCACTTTTGTTGTATTTGGATCTAATTTTTGATGAGTTTTATAGCTTTACTCATATTTTAGATCAATTTTTACCTAATTTTCAACATTTTTTTGTGATGTTTGATCAAATTTTTGCGCTTTTAACCAATATTTGATGAATTTTTACCTAATTTACAATAATTTTTAACCATTTTCTTGATGTTTCAGGTCAATTTTCATCTAATTTTCAACAGTTTTTCATTACTTTTGATCAATTTCCTGCATTTTTTCACTCATTTCTAACCCAATTTTCAATGATTTCAAACAATTTTTACCAGACGTTGGGTAATTTTCACGTAATTTTCAACATTTTTTCAAGATTTTCGATCATTTTTTCACATTTTGAGCCAATTTTTGTTCCAACTATTAATGACATAATTTTTTAATGATTTTTGATCAATTTTCTGTTGTTTTTATTCATTTTTGCTGAATTTTTACCCAATTTTCAAAGATTTTGAACAATTTTTGGTAAATTTTCATTCATGTTTTTGGTTATTTTCAACAAATTTTTTTCATATTTTTGATCCATTTTCGTCTAATTTTAACGAATTTAAACAGTTCTTCATGACTTGAGATGAATTTTCTTGAATTTTTTTTCTACCCAGTTTTCCATGATTTTTTAACCAATTATAGTAAATTTTCACCTATTTTTCTCCATTATCACGTAATATTTCGTCAATTTTTTGCATTTTTAATCAACTTTTGTTAAATTTTTACCCTACTTTCAATAGTTTTAAATGTTTTTCGTATTTTTATTCAATTTTCAGTCATTTTTCAAAGTTTTTCTTTGATAAAAATAGTAATTCTAACAGCACCTTTTATGCTGAATTCTTTGAACTCAAAATTTGTCTTCTATTTCACCTTTTTTCAATTTAATGCACATTACAAAGGGCTCTAAAGGCGCAACGAGGGAAAAAACTGAAACGAAAGCAAGTTTTCCGAAATTCAACGAGTGAAGCCATAATTTTTGGGATCTACGATTGTAAATTCAGAGAGGAAAGGGGGGTCAATTTCTTTATAAAACGATAGCACGAATGGTGAGTAAAATTCAATCCAGATTTCGTGCTTATTGATTTTTTTGAACTCAAAAATTAAAACTCATCTTGCTTTAGATCAAAATTGAACGAATTTGTTTTTTTAGACTTCATTTAAAAGCAAACTGATAAGCTAAGAGTAAGGCTATTCTGAAATGATCAAAATTAAAATTTCGTCAAATTTGAAACTTTAACACGTTCTCTGTTGGATTCTACATATCTGAAATACTGAGATTTGATTTTTCAGGAATTGCGATCTTCTGAGAAACAGTTCAAGTTTATCAATGTGATAGAATTTAAGATTTCATATAATTTACATGCTTCATAAATTTTTATACCTTTAAACGTTTACTTGAAGTTTGAAGTGTGGAAATTTTGATAACGGAATTAACACTATTTTTATATTGCAAAGGCTCCTGTATCAATAGAATCCGGCTTTTTAAAGAATAACACCAAATTAGTACACACTTTGTCCATATCTCTCCTTCTTGCCTTCCCTCTTCGCATGGTTAATACCTACATTGTAATCATACAGTTTGGATTTTTTGCTGAAAAAAAAATGAGTTTAAAAAAAGAGCCAAGAATAAATCTCAATTTCATTTTTCCAAAGTCAATACGAATAATGATTCATTACACAGGTCGACATAGGAAATGCTGTTTTGCAATTTTAAGGTTAAAAATGGTATAATTTTTTTTGTGAAATCATACATTGAATGTATTTAATGTGTTCTGTACTATTTAGATACCATTCGAGTCATAGAAATTATCTCGTTTACGTCGAAATAGAGATTTTGAAATTTATCGAATTTAGAGTATATTTTACACGGAAAATTTTTCGTTTTGTGAAAAAACTGTACGTGATAGGAAAAATGCAATTATATTTTTGAAACCAGTATCAAATTTCGGCACAAAAACAATAATCAAAACGAAAACAGCGTTTCTAAAGTTCAAAAATGTCTACCTGTGTATTCACTCTACTTAAGTTTAATTGTTTTATTTTGTCCTACTATTTTTTCCCCAATATTTTGTTTTTTAATCGCCGATAAATCTACACGAATATGAGAACACACCACAGTAATTTAACAATAATCATGTACAAGAAAAACCTATTAACTGTCTACTCAGTGCCTAGCTACCAATCTAGCTTGCTCAGTATTTATCTATCATTCGATTGATGAGTGTACATATAAAATACATAAAAACACTCGGTACGGTAATCCACTTTTGAAAAAGACACGCTACAGGGAGTAAATTTCAAAGCAGCTAGGTAACAAAATTCGCATCGATACGATGTTACGCTAAAGTTATACTACAGCAATACCTACTCGTACGTTCCTACAGTCCCATCGGAGCATCTCGCTCGTACCCTGTACCAAGCTACCCAGCCACCTTTTTTCTTATACTACGTATTTACGGCGATCCGCGTATGCAAAACTAATTACATGGCAGAAAGATGGCTGCGTATATCAAACGCAGCAGGGATTCCATCGTTGTTGGTTGACGCGTTAACGTGAACATATAAATATATACATATACCTACAATGTTACGCGAGACACTACCGTTAAACGAAACAATCCTCACCTGCCGAGTTAACGTCTATTAAACAATCGCACCAACCAAAGCGAATATTATTAAAACGAATGTCTGAAAAACTGAGAAAAGAAGAAGAAGAAAAAAGCATCACTTTGCGATGCTCTTTTAGCCTGATTTTTGTGACTTATTATAATCATGAAAATTTAGAAAAAGCAAGCTTTTTCTAAATCAACAACATTCCGGACAAGATAGGTTCAATGGGGCTAAAAAGTCAAATCCTCCAAAGGGCACAATCTAGAGTATTTACTGACTGTATACAGGGTGTTTCGGGAGCGAACGATAACATTAGAGGGGGTGCTACACCAGACCTTGTACATGTACGTTACGATGGTAGCCTACCTTTCTGGAGATTCATTGCTGCTGCATGGAAAATTTAATTTTTCATTATAACCAATAAATTTTGCAACGAGGTTCTTTAGAATTTTGATTGTAATTTCTGAACGAAAAGATTAAAATTTTCCCTGTTGATCCTAATTTGCGGAAGAAAGGCTGGCGAATAATTTGAGACCAAAAAAATGATAATTGGATGATTGGGAGAAAAATAAATGAGAGTTGAATGTAAAACAACGTGTAAAAAAAATCTTGCAAATATTTTTTTTGAAATATTTTTAAAAAGTTTGAAGTAACATGCCAATATTATGCATCAAAAGTATAGCCCTGAGTTTGCTCTTTCAAAATGGTTCTTTCCTTCAGGTCCCTATCACTCTTATTTTTCAAGTTATAAAGTATTAAAACCAAAAAGGATGCAATTTGGAACATGCTCACGGCTGTGACTATTCGGAGAGCAGGAATAAAATTTAAAATGGCCTCCTGATATTAAAATTTCAACCCCGTAGCCCAATTTGGAGGGGAGTTATGCGAGGAATAAACATAAGAAATTGAAAAAAACGAACAAAAAGAAGGGGTGTAATGGGGCTAAAGAATCCAAACCCCCAAAAGACATAACTAGGGTCCCTACTGAAGGTACATATCTAATTTCAATCTCCCTTGCTCAATATAGAAGGGAGTTATGTGAGGAAGAAACTCAAAAAAATAAGAAAAAAAGGCCAAAAAGCCAAATATTTGGAGCTGTGAAGGGTTGTAATGGGGCTAAGAAGTCGAGACCCTGAAAAGGCACATAAAAGAACCTATTACATGTACATGACTAATTTCAACTTCCCAGCTCAATTAGGAAGAGAATTATGCGAGAACCAAACTCAAAAAATAAGAAAATTGAAAAAAACCTATAAAAAACCACTTTTTGGGACTGTGAGGGGCTGCAATGGCGTTGAAAAGTCAGGACGCCCAGAAGGCATATTTAACGCTCTTACCAAATGTGCATACGAAATTTTAACCTCCTAGCTCATTTTGGTGAGGAGATAGGGAAGAAAAAGACCTTTTTCAAGTTCAAAAAGACGAAACCCCTTCATTTCTCCCCTTCTAATTGACCTAGGAGGTTGATCTTTGGATATGGTATACAACTTCAGATTTTCTATCTATTGACTCAAAAAAGAACAATTTTTGTGTTTTTGGCCCCTCAGCTTCCCCTACCCCAAAATGGGACAAAACTGAATTTTGACCGAAGGGCATCAAAGGGAGGAACAGCTCTTTTTCAAGGTCAAAAAGGGGAAGATCTAAGTATCTCCCCTTCTAATTGATCTAGGAGGTTGAATTTTGGGTAAATTATACACCTTCAGATTCTCCATCTATTGATTAAAAAAAAACACAATTTTTGTATTTTTGGGCTCTCAGCACCCCCTCCCACAAAATGGGGAAAAACTGAATTCTGGCCCGAAGTCATCCCCACTCATATGTATCTAATACGCTGCCAAATTGAGCCGATTGACCGAATTGGAGGGATTTTAATCCGTATCGAGCAGAGTAAATGATTTTAATGTTGGGGAAAAAAATAAAAATAAAAATCTGACATGGCCAAAAATTGTCTTAATGACATTCTAGGACCCCAAAACGGATTTATTGGTACCCACCCCCCTCCCTACCACCGTTGGTCGATAGACTGTACTAGCCTGATTTTCATAGACAATATGACACAGAAAATGAGACTAAAAAGTGAACGAAAGAAAAGCTTTGCGAAAAACACGTCGCGTCTTTATCGTAAAACATACGACAAGAGCTGTATTACGAGTGAAATTACCGCAGAAAAACGAGAAAACGTATACGTACAAGTAGGTTTAGGCAGGTATTTTGTAATAATAAAATATTAATCCAACGTGATACACCAACGAGTAAGATTTTTTAAACGAATGCAAAAAAATTGAAAGAGTGAAAAAAAATTATTACTCGGAGACCTAGCTTAAGGTAGCTTTTGGTTTTGTCCATTGAATTGAAGTCTAATAATTTTGTAGCTTTCAAAGTCACAATGTAGTGTACTGCAGGAGCAAGCAGACGGTCATGAACGTTAAATAAATTATTAACCGTTGTCGCTGGACAAGCGTAATATCTCTCGTGTCTGATGCACGAATGTATTTGTTTGAATTTCTAATACCTACACAGGCATAGTATTAACCTAGTCTATAGCTGCTCCTTACTCTTCGTTATCTTCCCTGTTACAACTTTCTTTACTCGATGGTTTCGCAATTATGGTATTATTTTTGAAATTATACCACGAACTAGGGATGGTTGTTAAGATAATGGGGGTCTTGTTGCGGTTAACCACTTTCTTAGCAGAGTTTACTCGAGCGAAAGCATCAGCGAAAAGTGAGGGGATAAATTTATTGCGGTTTTTAATCCGGCGTCAATATTTTCTACATTGAGTTTCGAAGTCTGGAAAATTCGATAATAAAGTACCAGGTAACTAGAAATTACAGAGTTGGAATTTTTATTGGTTTACGTATACGAATATGTTCAAAATTTCTAGCTATGTACATATTTTGTTGTGCATACGTGTGCTTTCAGCCTGACTTTCTGTCATATTGCCAACTAATACCAGGCTATTACAGTCGGTTGAGAGGTGGGTAATAACGAAATCTATTTTAGAGTCCTAGAAGACCATTATGACCATTTTTGCCCATGCTAGATATTTATTTTTATTATATTTTAACCCCCCCTCCCCAGACTAAATTCATTCACTCTGCTCAAACAGACCAAAATCGTTCTAATTTGGTCAATCGGTTCAGTTTGGCTCCGGATTAGATATATATGAGTGGGGCTGATGTTGGATCAAAATAGGGGCCAAAAACGCAAAAATTGTATGAGTGGGAATGACCTTGGGTCAAAATTAAGATACGACCAAATCTGAGGGGCTAAAAACCCAAAAATTGTTTCTTTTCAAGCCAATCGTTAGAAGATGAAGATCTAAAGTTGTATAGCATATCCAAAAATCAACCTCCTAGGTCAATCAGGAGGAAAGATATGAAGGTTTTCTCCCTTTTTGACCTCGAAAAAGAGCTGTTCCTCCCCTATCTCCCAAACAAACTGAGCTGGACAGTTGAAATTTGGTATGTGCACAAGGTAGGAGCCTTAAATATGCCTTAAGAACAAATTTTTGAATAATTCAAACTAAAATAATGAAAATTGAAGGCTTTGGTGCCTGTTTTTCTGATTAAGTATTTCCTCAACGGCTTGCTTCCCTGTTCTGCTATTACAAAAACCAGCTACACCATGGCGATCTAGATAAAATTATCTTTTCTCTCGAATAAATTCCAAATCACTACCTATTTTGGTTCTCGAGCTTGCACTCGTTCGAAAAACTTATACCTAGATTGGGAGAACATTTTTTTTTGAACCAGAGTAGATTGGCTCCTGCAACTCAAATGCCGAGCAAACATTCATACATAGACTCGGTACGTGTTGCCTAGTCACTGGCTGAAATTTTCTAGTCCTCTGAAACACACTGTATACAGTTCATTTGATTTGTTCAGAGAAAAAAATGCAAAGTGAAAAACAAAGAAAGATTGCATAAAAAATAGAAAAACAACACATAAAAAAATTTAAAAAAAATATATAAAAAAATTAAAAATAAAAACAAAAAATTAAAAAACTGCGAAAAATTGAAAATGAAAATAAAATGACAGAAGATAAAAACAAAAATAATAATAAGAATGAAAAATAAAAAAATAAAAAAAAATTGAAAAATTAAAAATAAAAAAAAATAAAAAATGTAGAAAAGTTTTAAAAACGAATGAATAAAATGACAATAAAAAAGGAAAATAAATTGAAATAACAAAAAAAAATTGAAACAAAAAAGTAAAAAAAAATTGAAACACGAAAATCAAAAACAAAATAGAATAACCCAATAACCAAATAAAAACACGAAAAAATGAAAAATATCAAATTGTAAATAAGAAAAATGAATAGCTGACATGGTCGTCAGTAATAGCCGGGTTTTCGTTGGCAATATGGCGTAGAATATCAGCCTAAAAAATACTATTCGAGAAAAAGTTACAAAATTAAAAAAAAAACCTACCCTCACTTCGACTAAGTGCGGTCAAAATCGTATTTTTTTGTTGCATGAAATTTCTAAAATTATTTTTGGCAATGTCAGACATTCATTTTCATTTCTATCGCCCACCTCCTCCAAGCTTAATTCATCTACTCTGTCGGATGCTGACCAAAATTGCTCAAATTTGGTTTTTAAATTCAGTTTGGCGGCGAATTAGATATATTTGAATGACGATGAGCTTAAGTAAAAATTCAATTTTGTTCAAGTTCGAAAGAGAGGGGATGCTAAGGGGCGGAAATTGTAAAAAGTATTCTTTTCTGAGCCAATCAATAGAGAATCTAAAGTTGTATCCAAAAGTTGACCTCGTAGAAACCAAAAAAAAAATAAATGAAAACGTAACAGAAACGGAAACGTAACAAAAACGCTACGGAAAATTAATAAACCCATATCAGAAACAAAACCTAAGAGTAACGCAACCGAAATAAACCTTAACAAAAACAAAAGAGAGAAAAAACAAAAACAACAGAACCGACTCGTGAAAAAAATGCTCATATCTCATTGGTATGTCAGTATTCTTTCACTTCAAGGTAGGAGGAATGGAGAGGTATGTGTTCATATATGTATTTATGAAATGATCTGAAAGCTTTTTTCCATGCCTGCCCAACAAAAAAGCCAATTTTTTCTTACCTCTGTAAATAAATAAGTGTCATCTGATTTTACACTCTAGATTCAGAATCAGTCATCAGATCGCTTTTAATACTTCAGGTTCAGGTCAAATGTTTTTTTTTTGAATTTTGAATTTTGAGACCATACTATTCGAATAATTTTAGATAATTTTCAAGTTGATTGCTAGCTTAAAACTTTATCTGAAGGTCGGCTTGGTAGATGCACCAGAGGAACTTTTTATCGCAGCTCCAAAAAAGTTTAATGTTAATTTTAAACTTAGGTTCCAATTAAGAGCTCGGTTAAATCAAACTGACTAGCTGAAATCCATCACGCTGATTTTTTGGCGAGTAGTATCGTACCATTTCTAAGATTTTGACTTCATTAATTTTTGAAAATTTTCAAAGCGTGATTTTTTATAATATTTAAATAAAATAAATCGGCCTAAAGGTGCAGGAATAATTTCGGAATAATTTTATCCTTATTTTAGAATTTATTCGAATGCCCTACTAATCAATAATTTCGGAATAAATTGAAGAAAATTTTAATTTAGTAAATAAACATCGCGTGAATTCAAGAAAACTTTAACAAAAAACTTTGATGGAAAATTTCCTTTTATTGATTAAGCCAACATGTACACACACACACACAAACACTGAAAAAAAGATCCTCGTTTATGTGTTAAGTGTAAACCATAGATTGCATACAATGTACATTTTCCTGGCACTTGTATAAAGGTGTCGAATATTGAAAAATTATTTTATTATGTACACAGCGACCTTAGATTTTTTTTTACTATTTCTTAGAATTTCTCCATCTGGAGCTACATCCATTTCGAGTAGGTACTTGTACGAGTACGGGGGTAATATTATGTGAAAATATGCACATATGTATAAGAAGGTAAAAATTATACAGTAGGTAAGTAAGGTACGTGTACATCGAGAAAATACGATATTTGTGTACGATGTTCGGGTGATGGGTGCTAACGATAACGACAACGTCTCGTCGTTGTTGAAATATACATACATATGTATAGTGTATAATAGGTACATGTAAGATATAATTTTTGACATGTGATACGTAGAACGTACCTATGCTATAATATAACACGTGATTAAAGATGAGTACCGATACGACGCAAGGGTTACCTTTTTTTTTATATATATGTGGTAGGTAAAGGTATACAAGAAAGAACTCGTATCGATGACTGATTATAAAATGTCAACTCGGCGTTCGTTGATATACAATTATAAACGTCTAATTTCTGTACCATCTTCGTATGCATAATGTAATCGTATTGGGTATAATAAACCCCTTTTGCTATAATAATTGTCCGATGAGTGTCTACCATCTTACCCCTTACAAATACCATAGAAAAATTCGCCTACAGCCAACTGCACGTAGCGGTTGTTGAAGAGAAAAACGAAACGAACAATTGACACGTTGGTAAACTGCAGAGAAAGTGAGCAGTAATGGTTATACACGAGTTGACCCACTCAAAGTCAAAGTTGTTCGAAAAAGGTACCAATAAGGATCAATTATAATTTACGTACGTCGCATTTCTAGACAGCGAGAAGCAGAGCATGGTATTTTATTTTTTTGACTCTCTCTCTCTCCCTCCCTCTCTCACGCTTTTTTTTTTTTTTTTTTCAAATACATACAAGCGTTACTGGTGTTTTTAGCAAACCCCCGGCGACCTAGAAAAGCCATTTTTAAAAGTACCAAGTACACTATGCCGCCATCGTTATGAAGTTATTTGATGCGGTGTGAGAAGAGTTGCAGTTGTACGCCTGTCTGTGTAGCTGGTTGTAGCATTTCACGATATCGGAATTATTTTTATCGAATAGCCCGATTCCAGCGAAATTTCGATTTTAACCGGGCTCGTCATTTTCGTATGGTTTTATGTATAGAATATAATCATCGAGCTTTTTGGTAGAAATTTTCTTCTAAAATGATACATGTGATGTACCGGTAGCTTTTTTTAAGGTGCGACAGTGAAGGTGAAAATTTAACAAATAATTTTGCACCATGTTATAAAACGAATATTTTCGAAATTTTTTGAGTAAAAATTTGAAAAGTGATATTTTTGTTTTTTGAATTTTTAACCTGATTTTTCAAGTCATATAGTTGACGAAAAACCACGCTATTATGATCTGTCGAACTACAGTAAACGAAGGGGAGATACCGAGAAAATTCGTTTTTGGGGCCCTAGAAGACTATTACAATAATTTTCGGTCATCTCAAATTATTTTTTATTTTTAGCTCGATTTTCTGTCATATTGTTAATAAAAACCAGGATATTACAGTGTATCAAACAACGGCGGATGAGGGGGGGAGTATCAAAAAAAATTGTTTTGGGGTCTTACAAGACCATTAGGAACAATTTTTAGCCATGTCAGACATTTGTTTTTTTTTTTTCATTTTTTACCCCAAAGACTGAAATTATTTACTCCGCTAGATACAGACAAAAATCGATCAAATTCGGTGAATCGGCTTAGTTTGGCAGCAAATTAGACATATATGAGCGGGGATGAACTTGGATCGAAATTCAGTTATGCCCCAATTTGGGGCAGGGGGTGCTGAGGAGTCAAAAACGCAAAAATTGCTCTTTTTGAAGTCAATTGATGGAGAATGAAAAATTGTACAACATGTCCAAAAATCAAGCTTATAAGTTAATTAGCAAGGGAGATATGGGGGTTTCTCCTTTTTTTGACCTGGAAAAAGAGCTATTCCTCCTCTTACTCTCCACCAAATTCTACTGAAAAGTTGAAATTCGGTATGTGTATTTAGTTGGGATCCTAAATGAGCCTTTTCGGGGGGTTCAACTTTTTAGCTTCATTGCACCTCTTCACAGCCCCAAATATGTGGTTTTTTGGTTATTCTTATTTTATTTTTTGATTTTGTTCCTCGCATAACTCCTCTCCAAATTGAGCTGGGAACTTGAAATTAGAAATGTACGTTTAGTAGAAACCTTACATGAGCCTTTTCGAGGTCTCGACTTTTCAACCCCATTTCACCCCTTCACAGACCCAAAATATGTGGTTTTATGGTAATTTTTTCTTATTTTATGAGTTTGTTCCTCGCATAACTCCCCTTGGGTCAAAATTCAGTCACGTCCAAATTTGGAGGAGGGGGTGCTGAGGGGCCAAAATCGTACAAATTGTTCCTTTTTAAACTAGCCGATAGAGAATTAAAAATTGCATAACATTTCAAAAAATCAGATTCCTGGGTCAATTAGGAAGGGTGATATGGGAGATTTTACTCTTTTATAACCTTGAAAAAGGGCTGATCTTCGCCTATCTCTCCTCCAAATCAAGCTAGGAAGTTGAAATTTGGTATGTAGATTTAGTATAGGTCCTAGATGAACCTTTTGGAAGTTTCGATTTTTCAGCCAAAAATGTACTTTTTAGTTGGTTTTTCTTATTTTTACGAAAATTAGGCTGAAAAAGGATCGCTTTTTTTTTAAATTTTACGTCAAATTTTTGGAATTTTTCACCTCATACCACCTATTTGGACCTTTCTGAGTCATGTTCACCCTGTTCAGATGTTATTTTGGTTCAACATAATATTTTCAATGATCTACGGGTTTAAGGAAAAAAGCACCTTAGTATTTCTAATCGACTACCTGAAATTAAGCAAAAACCACCCTTACCTCAAATTTTCAAAGTTTTTTAAAATTCACGAACAAAACTACTTAAAGTTATCTAAAAACAAAAAAAAAAAAATCGTTCATTTTTCATCCTTTATACCTCCTATTTGGACCCTTCCGAACCGCGTTCAGCCGTTATTTTAAATGGACAAAAATTTTGAAAAATTCTACACCTAATTTTTGGAAATTTTTTAGCCACGGTTCCGTTCATTTTTCAAGATTAAAAATAACACCAACTGCGCTCAATTTTCAAATTGAATGCTCTTTGTTGGTGATTTTTGGGTATTCAGTACCCAAATCCGATATCTATGCATACAATTTTTGATAAACAATCTATCATAAATTAAAAACTGGAATTTTTTGGTGATAAATTTTACAAATGAGTTGATTTTTGATCCAAGGTTATTTCCATTGTTATATTATTATTTTTTCTGACAAATTCCGAGTATTTCTTAAATTTTAGTTGTTTTGATTCGTACAGAGAGACTAATGAAAAAAAATGTTTCTTACCTTATAATTGATTACATGCGTGTGAATTTCTACACATGAGCCCCTCTCTGTTCACCACGAAAATACATCTTTATTTTATCGATAGGTAGCATGAAATGCTTGAATTTTCAAGTAGTAATATATTTACAATTCTTATCGTATTGCAAGCAGATGGACCTATACGCCTTACACCGAGTGTTCGTATTTGTAATTTTGAGCCATGGCATGGTGCGTATTAAGCACATGATGAAGTACCTTTTACGTGGGTTTCATTCGCGATCATTTCACAAAAAGTACCAATCTGCGCTGTTTAAAGATTCAAGCACTTCAAAAATTCATCCTAATGATGAGTCGGAAAGCTATACCTACTAAGAGACTCTCGAAAATGTATGATTCGTTTTGTACTCGCAGCTGGTAATAGGATAGACTGTATACATTCAAGAGGTATGTGGGTGTATTTGGAGAAGGAGAATGGGCGCAAAATCATGACTCCAAAGCACCATATAGTAGATAAAGGTATACTGACGCGAGATATGTTTATCAAATGAAAAGAATTAACCATCAACTGCTACGGATACTGTCCACTGAAAGAATGGCATCGCCGGCGCCAGTACGAGTAGGTAAAACGATGCATTAAAAATTCACAATGCTGAACAAATCGGTGCACGAGTGAGTACGTATGCAATATGTATATATTCGCTGAATTATTCACGAAAACGGAAAACCAATTACGTTTTGTAAATAAGAAATTATTGTGCTAACAACGTACGTAGTACGAGTAGATAGGTAGGTAGGAGGTACATACATTTATACATAAGCCAAACGAAGATTATTCAAATAGCTGTATATGTGCATATTACGCAATCTGCACGGTGTATTAGACTCATATAGTATACCTATATAGCTATAGGTATATACAATAAATTGATGTAAAGACACACGTAACTGTATAATGTAAATATCTGCATGGCATACGATGCGCTTAATGAGCACCAAAAGACTGCTGCAATAGCCTCGAACGAGGACCAAGCTTAGTTTACTTTATTTGCGAAATAATTCGACCGCATAATTCACGATCAAGTGTATTCGAAGCACTTGACCCGGATTCTTTTGGCTCGGCCTTTTTCGTCCGCTGGTCGAGGAAATTTTATTATCGCAACGCTAGCAAAGTCGTAAAGAAAATGCATATTTCGCGTGTAGACGACCATTCTATTCTACCATTGTATAGATTAGCACGTCTACGAATCAAGTTGCCCCTGCCTGCTGCCTGCTGCCTGCTTCGTTCGATTCATTTGCTAAGTAGGGATATACGATAAACATCAACATGCGTTTTTTTATTACTCTTTGATGACGACGTAGTAAGGTACATACCTAGATTATCTACCAAGTACGTAGTGGTTTAATTTCGAAACTTTTTGCAAGATTAAATCCTCGTCCATGTGCTACGATTGTTATAGTCCAAGAGTCCAGCCAAAAAAAAAAATGTACCGAGAAGGTTGAAATTTGAGACCGGCACCAAAAGTTGGGATATGTAACAAGCAGTCTGGTCAAACTGCCCCCGTCAATTAAAAAAAAAAAAAAAAAAAACACGAACTTATACGAATACACACGAATACAGTCCGACCGTACTACTGCTTATATATTCTCTGATCAACTAATTGTATAATTCAACCGCGCATTATGCAACTAATAATTCATAAAAACTTCTGAATTTTACATATATGGTTTTTATCTCTTCGCAAGCTTCAAAATGAGATATTAGCGACCCTTTTACAATAAAAATCAAATGAGATTGGGATACCTCTATTTAGTAGTTTGGGGTAATGTTTTCCAAATAGTTATGAGTAGTTATAATTCCGTTGACATACCTACAGCTTTCAAAATTGAACCGATTATTATGGAACTTGACGCAAGAAGTATAAAATGTATCCTAGAAATCGCTTTTAATGATTAGCAGATTTGAAACAGAATAATTTTTGAAAAAATTCTCAAATTTTACACCGGTTACCAGTAGCTGCTGTTTTAATTTTGTGTATAGATTAAAAACTGTGTTGTTTCAAGACTGCTAATCATAAAAATCAAAATCCAGGATAAATTTTGTATGACTGTACAAAATTTCATGGAAATCGGTTCAGTTTTGAAAGCTTGAGATGTGTTAATGGAAATGGTATGCATTCATCAGCCATCAGAAGTAAACCAGCCACCACTAGCTGCTGTTTTAATTTTGAGTACAAATGAAAAATTGTTTTGTTTCAAGACTACTATGTAATCGTATAAAGTGAAATCTAGGATACATTTTATATTATGGTCCAGAATTTCATGGTAGTTTAGTTTTGGAAGCTCTAGATGAGTTGACGGAAATGATGCGCAATCATCGTCCATCAGAAGTAAACTATTCATACTGATCATCAGTAGCTGTAATTCTAGTTTTGTGTATAAATGAAAAATTGTTTTGTTAAAAGACAACTAATCATAAAAAGCGAAATCTAGGATACATTTTATGTATAATTATAAAAAATTGTATGGTAATCGGTTCAGTTTTGGAAGCTCTAGATGCGTCAACGGAAATGGTACGCAATCATCATCCATCAGAAGTAAACCATTCATTACTAATCATCAGTAACTGTTGTTCTAATTTTGTGTATAAATGAAAAATTGTTTTATTTAAAGACTAGTAATCATAAATAGCGAAATCTAGGACACATTTTACATCAGTCTACAAAATTTTATGGTAGTCAGTTCAGTTTTGAAAGCTCTAGATGTGTCAATGGAAATGGTATGCAATCATCCATCAGAGGTAAACTATTCATACTAATTATCAGTAATTGTTGTTCTAATTCCGTATATAGATGAGAAATTGTTTTGTTTTTAAACTGCTAATCATTAAAAGGCACATCTAGAATACATTTTATGCATAATTATCAAAAATTGCATGGTAATCGGTTCAGTTTTGAAAGCTCGAGATGCTTCAACGGAAATGGTATGCTATCATCATCCATCAGTAGTAAATAATTTTGAAAGTTTCTTGATAAATCTGAGGTACAACACAGGGTTGTTCCTTTATACGTAAAATAATGTAGAGTAACTAGTGTAAAATGTAAAATAACTAAATGATGTAGAATAATGTAGAATAACTACTGATAAGAGTGATAAGCGTGGCCAGGTAATGTCAGTTTTGATTTGTAATTTGAAATAGATTAGAAATGCGAATAATACAATACTGACTACTAAGTTTAGACAAGTGAAGTAAAAGTTTGTTCCATTTATTGGTCATAAAAGTTCATAAGTTATCTGTGAGGTTTCGGTTTCTGTTATCGAACTTATCTAGCACTTAGTGCGTATTCTACTTAACCTTAAGGATGATGCAATCTTTCTCTTTGGATTGAATCTGTTTGTTCGTTTTAGTTTGTCTTTGTTCATTATTATTATTAAAAGAACATAACAACTCTATCTCCATATGTGGACTGAATATATATTTCTC
>FIZR01024973.1:0-16291 GCA_900060175.1 Ferrisia virgata | reverse complement strand
TCAAAAGAAAAAGATAATTTTCAAGATCCGGAATTTATATAATTTTAGGTCGTCAAAGCGACCATATCTACTTTGACATTTTAATTCATTACTTACGAATTAGTGGACATTTCTCCCGGGCAGCTGACCAGCTGACCTCACGGTCTATCTGTTCAGCCACTCATATCAAAAAAATATATATTTCAGTAATAAACTTTATGGCTTCGTTGAACATGAACGAGTGAGAGCAGAACAAAATAAAAATATGTATGTGAATTTATATAAGGGAGGGGCTGGTAGGGGAAGAGATAATTTTTAACAATAGTGACTTTGAACAGATAATTTTGTATTTAAAAAGGACCGAAAGATGATGCCGAAAAATAAAAGAAAAGAGAAAAAGAGAGAGAAAAGAACATAGTGGTTTCTCATGCTACAAAATTTCAACCCCACCCTGAAATTATTCCAACGAGTCGAGGCTTCAAAAATTTCACACCAATTTGTTCAATGGTTTATATGCACCTTAAGACGATGGAAGGATAGAGGGAGAAAAAAGTAATCACAATTTAGTTCTAGTTGAGATATCGTTTGTTGTGGTTACCTCTACTTACTAAGATGAGCCGAATTTTGATTTTTTTTTTTTTTGGAAATGTGCAAACAGCAGGGTCCACAGTATTTGCGAAATGACCAAAAAAGGATGTGCTACAATTTTCAACCCCTTTCTACGTTTACTTAGCATCTCCACCTGAGCAGTGGTTGCAGACCAATAACACATAGATGTGTAACATTACAACAATCGTATGCCAATGGTAACTACTTGGTACAGCATGTACTATATAGTCTACTCTAAGCTAACTCCGCTGAACATAGTCTTCGTCTTCCCCTCGACGCCTTTCTACAGATTTTTCCTAGCATTGCCGAGTGGAAAAGCTCATTGCTTTTAGCGATTCTTCTTATGTACTCCATTTTCTTCTCCATTATTTCTGTAAGTAGTATTCCTCCTTCCATTTTCAGCCTTTCAAAGACCCTCTTGTTTGAGACCTCATCAAACGCCAGTATTTTCTTTTCACTTTTGTTGACATTGTTCAAGTCTCTGATCCATATCTCATCACAGACCATACATAGCACTTGAGGAGTTGTCTTCTTAGTTTTAGCGGCATACTGGGATCTTTCAGCACTCTTTGTCAAGGTTGCTGAGCACCCCTCTGGCCATTGCTACACGTGTCCAGACTTTTTTCTCATCCCTTCTATCATCTGTTATTATTGCTCCAAGATATCTGAAGCTTTCTACTTGCTTCAGTTCCTTTCCATCTACAGTGATTCTAAGCGGTCTGTCTGCTTGTTGTCACTACATTCGTAGGACCTTGGTTTTGCTTGCATTTATCTTCATTCCGTATTTGTGACTTTTTTTTTATTTAGTTGATTGACCATGCGCTGTAGTTGCTGTGGTGTTTCAGTTATGATTACCTTGTCATCAGCACAGCTAATGCTGCCAAATTTAAACCCATTTACCTTGAACCCATTGCATTGTAGCTTGGCATTTTTCTCAACTCTCTTTGCATACAGATTGAATAATCTTGGTGATAGTGGGCATCCCTGTCGAACCCCTTTCTCTATTCTACGTAAGTCTTCCGATGTATTTACACCTACTATCACGTTTGCCTTTTGTTCACACTATAGCTTCTTAATTACCTGGATATCTTCTCTGTCTATATTACATTCTTCTAGCATGTTTATCAGCGTATCATATTCAACTCTGTCAAAAGCTTTCTCGTAGTCCATAAAGCACACATATACTGTCCTGTTGACTTGCTACGTCCGTTGTATGATGACTCTGAACATGCTATTGCATCTCTTGCGACTTTGTTTGCAACGAATCCAAACTGAGTTTCGCTTAGGTATTTATCTATTTTTGCTTCAATCCTACGATTCACTATGCTGAGTAATATCTTGGGTGTGTGGCTCATTAGGCTTATGGTCCGGGGATCGGAGCATTTCTTTGGTACGGGAAGGAACACAGATGTTTTGAAGTCATCAGGCAGTTCTCCAGTTCTATATATTTTACTTAGGAAATTCAGCAGCACCTTGAAATTATTTCAACGAGTCGAGGCTTCAAAAATTTCACATCGATTCGTTCAATGGTTTATGTGTACCTTAAGAGGATGGAGGAATAGAGGGAGAAAAAAGTAATCACAATATTACACAGAAATCATCGAATAGGAACACTTCAGTATACTGCCTTCTTTGAAATCACGAACTATCAACAATTGGAACGTAAATGAATTTCTATGACACGCTCAGCATATGGAGCAATGATTAAAATTAGTAACTGAAACGTGATGCCAAAGAAACAGTGCGGAGAGCACAACACAGATGGCTCCATACAAACAACTGTAGATGCTTTCGATATCTCAAAAGACTAATTTCGGTCAAAAGTGAAAATTTTAAAATTTCAAGTACTGGAGAAAATGAAGATGACAAAAATCATCGTTCAGAAGAGCCAGTGCAGCCCGAACCATTTATGTCAACTAAGAAAGAAAATACCTCGTGAAAGTTGTTCGAAAATGATCATTAATTCGATAAAAATAGCATATTTTTCTACCTCGATATCTTTTTACAATATTTAGGAAATTAATATCATCAAACGTACACACGCTATTAACCCATTTCCCTAAACATAAGTCCATAGGTATACTGCAATGGCGAACATAGAATCGAACATAAAAAATTATCTGCTTCAAAATGAGGGCTGTACCGACGATAACTTTCAACTGAATTATACCCCGCTGAAAGGTTGATTTCATTATACCGGCTAAATACATAATAGGCAATTGTTTAATCGAGCGACAAAAATTTTTTTATTCCCCCCATTTTCCACGTTACGTAGGATTTTAATTATGTAACCATTTCCCCGAAGGTATATACGACGATGGATGGGCTTTTAGAAAAACACAACCATTCGTATGTACATACTTTTTCACTCTATATCTATACTTGGGAGCACGATCGACCGACCAATCATAATCACCATCATCGTATCGCTATATACTATGTACCATCAAAACACACACAAATACGACGATATGTCGCATAGAAAAAAAAACAGTTGAGTGAAAATGGAATTGAAAAAAAAAAATCGGCTCGTAATTCGATTACGCAGCATCCCCGTCATTTTTTATTCCATCGACAAACCTACGTGAAGCATTATTTTTGTAGCGTTCGCGCCGCGCCAACTATCTAATATTCCAATTCAAACACACCTTTATACTTATGCCAATTATTCCGAGACGTCGAATAAGTCAATACACTGAATTCTACGCAGGTATAAATGTACGCGTTTATCTTTTCTTCTTCTACAAAACCTCGAGCAAATCCAAAAACCAAACAGTATTTTTGCATTATCGTGAAACGAGATGAAATTCAACATCTCTTCTCAAGGAAGGTATCTACGGTATATGTGTAAACAGTACAACTACCATTTTCGGCTTAAATCTGCCTACATTTACAGATAAAAATTCTCAAAAAAACCAAGATTCTAATTTTCTGTCGGATTTTTTATCCATACCGAATCCTTATCTTTGCCGAGTTACATGTAAAATTACGTCAATATCACGTCACATATACGTCAAGTGTAAAATGCTTTTCAATACATGTATTTCAACACCACATCCTGAGAAATTTATTTCAAAAGTAACACATTAAGTAGCTTTGGAAAACAAATTTATAACGACGCTAATTCCACTACCTTACAGCGACGGAGGCATCATATAGAATCTCCCACCCCAATGGCTCGTACGAAAAAATGCTTAATATAAAACTTGTGGCACATTACGAGCAGAACAAAAAATTAAGAAAAGGATCGCTTGCGATGGTTTTTCAGCCTAATTTTCGTGACTTATTACAATCATGAGTAATGAAAAAAGCGATGCCCTGTTCCTAATCACCGATACGGGTTGGAATGGTTCAATGGGGCTAAAAAGTCGAGACCACCCCCTCCCCAAAAGGTACATCTAGCATCCCTACTAAATGTACATCCCTAATGTAGAGTTTCTAGATCAACTTAGAGGTGAGTTATGTGAGGAACAAATTCAAAAAATGAGAAAAACTCAAAAAAATTAGAAAAACTGATCAAAAACTACTTTTTTTGGGGCTGCGAGGGGGTGAATGGAGTTAAAAAGTCGGAAAACCTAAAAGTATATCTAGACCCCCAACTAAATGTAACCAAATTTCAACCCTCTAGCTCAATTTAATGGGAAAACAGTGGAGGAACAGTCACTTTTTAAGATCAAAAAGGGTAAAACCCCTCATAATTCTCCTCCTAATTGACTTGGAGAAGGTTGATTTTTGGATATGTAATACAACTTTTGATTCTCTATCAATTGGCTTAGAAAAGGACAATTTTTGAGTTTTTGACCCCTCATCATCCTCTCCATCAAATTGGAACGTAACTGAATTTTGACCCAAGTTCATTCCCACTCTCATATATATCCAATCCGCCGCTAAACTGAGCCGATTGGCCGAATTGGAGCTGGACTTTTTATACTTCCGTCAGATTAGACATAGCTTCTAAAAAAAACACTGTCCCATAATTTATACTTCAAATTGTTAAGAACCACGAACGCATTCAGAATCTTTTTTAATAACGGGCAGTTCCAGTTTACAATAATTATTAAAAAAAATTGGAAATGAAAATCAGAATGGAGCACGAACGAAGCAAGGGTGAAAATTCCAAGACATATAAAGACAGAGCTGTTTAGAAAAGATATTTTAGCGCATTTTTGGGGGTTCAATCATTTTATAGGCTTCAAAATTGATTTTTAAAGTTTTCTGGTGAAGTTATAGCTTTGTAGTTCCCCCTCCCTGGGTGCTCCAATAATAATAACACATAGATCATTTATAACCTTGGGGAAAATGCTAGGTAGTGTGAAATAGCGGCCAATTTTTAAATTGCATGAAGTTAAAAGAGATGTATTTCTCTCGAAGTGCAAAAAAATTTTGAAGTTACGACACCTTCTGGTTGTAAAAGTTCAGTTTCTCACATCATCATCATCAGTAGGTCTCAGTCGCTTACGGCCATATTGCGAAGCAGATCTTACCACAGAGCCCATTTGCGCTTCGATGATGTCAGACTACCTGGTCGAAGATCTGCCTCTCTCTTACCAGGAGCCTTACCACAGAGAATGTCTTTTTCGAGATTCCCAACAGTTAGCCTGACTGGCTCCTGTATTCTGATGACGATTGAAATGTTGGTTCGTAGCGCTGTCCAGGGTATCCTCAGCATCCTTCGCCAGACCCACATCTCAAAGACGTCAGTTCTTCTTCTATCATCTACCTTCAACGTCCATGTTTCCGCGGCATGTAGGAAAACAGAGAAAACAAGTGATTGTATAAGTCTCTTTTTTGTCTTTCTGGAGATTTTGTTATTACATGTGACATTACGCAGTCTGGTCATAGCTGATTTGCTCAGAGCAATTCGGCGTCGTATTTCTGTCGATGAGCCTCCATCTGTTTCGATGATGGAACCTAAATATACGAAAGCGTTCGCCTTTTGGTATTTGCTCAGAGTTGTAGAAACTGGAAGACACTTGGCTTTTGTTTTTAATGTAATAATACATAGTCCAAGTTTTTCATTGACTATCTTCACCAGGTTGACAGACTTCGTCATTTCCTCTTCATCCGAAGCAAGCAAGGTGGTATCATGTACACATCGCAGATTAGAGATTCTTCTTCCTCCAATGAAATACAACCAGTCTAATGTTCTAGAGCCTCGCGAATTATGTACTCATCATAGATGTTAAATAACTGCAGGGATAACATGCATCCTTGACGGACCTCCTGTTCCGTTTGAAAAGCTTCAGATTCTTCACCATTAACTCTCACCACCATTGAATTGAACACATATAGGGGACTCCACCAAATCTACTATACGAGTAAGAACTCCCATCTCTCTTAAAACTTTGGAGAGTTTCTTCCAATTCAAGCAGTCAAAGGCTTTAACGTAATCTATGAAACACACGTTGAACTCCCTGCACTTTTCGATGATTTGCCAGACATTCATTATCTGCTCCCTTGTGCTTCTTCCTGGCATGTACCCAACTTGTTCAGGTGGAATTTGCCAGCGTAGATACGCTTTGATCCGGTTGTCCAGGATTTATAACATGACTTCGCTGCCGTGTAGAATTAGAGCGACTGTTTGATAATTACAGCATAACCTCGCATCTTCTTTCTTATGCAAAAGGAATCAGCACCGACTTACCCCTTTCAGTAGGGTATTTACGACTCTGCCATATCACACTGCAGAGTTGCCAGACCGCTTTGATTCCATTTTCACCCATCAAGTTGGGGAAAATGTGAATAGCCAAGCAAAAGAAAAAAAAATCAAGTAATTTGCGACAAATTCGGAGGGCGGAAAATTTTTGGAAAAAATGATATGGTTAAATCAATAAAAACTGCACGACTGGAGACATTTCAATAATTCAATTTTTTGGATGCGATCGCCCTATTTCTAGGAAAAATGGAATTTTTCGACAAGAGAGAATCTTCTTTTGCCTACAGGCCTGCTTCGACCTTAATCGATGTAATTTCCCAATAAATATGATACGTACATACATATAAACAACATCTCCGTACAAATCACGTGCACTTGGAAGTCTTGACGGTGTTTGGTTATCATCGTCATCATCATCATCATCATCGTCGATAATTAAATAGAGAAACGAGCTCCCATCTCTGCAGCATAGTACACCGCAACAAATGCGAACAAGAGGTAAAAAGCAACGCGGTATCGGACGATCGTCGCACTAGTCCGGAGAGGGAAGCTTTATAACGGTTATGAATATTTATAAAAGCTCGACCATAGCTCCCAGCAACGACGACGAACGAAAATTACGAACGAAGATGGGTAATATACGTCGAACGAACGCTGTTCGCATTCTCGTACTACCATCAAAAAAAAAAAAAAAAAGGAAAAAAAATACACTCGAATATAAAATAGAAAAGGGTATACTATACATACAGTGCATCGTTATTACAGACGTTAAAGGCAATGAACGAGAGACGACATTGGTTCAACGAATAGGATGACGAACGAAGAAAATGAAAGCGACGTGGCGCGGCACAAAAAAAGAAAGAGAAGGACGAACGAGAGGGCAGAAAAAACACACTCCACTGTCTACAACGACTACGGCAACGGTTAAAGTGTGCTTTTAATATTCATCATTATCATCTTAGTGTTAAATCGCATTACAAGAATAAATATTCGAGTAGTATAAGTACAACCAAAGGGCGAAGAAACGACTGGGTACAGTTTAAAATGACTCGAGACTCGACGATAGAACAAGCTCGTCCGCCAAACAGCAGTATAGCTCGTCTTTAAAAACGATGCAAAAGGCAAACCACCAGTACACGGTAGACGGAGGAGTATAAAAAAAAGCTCTTTTTTCACGTAACTTAACATTCTCTTAGTATACGATACGATGCGGTAATAATTGTAGCGTAAAATTTACACCCCCCCCCCACGGTTTAGTAAAGTCACTGTCGTCTCGTCTTCATCGTCATCATCATCATCACCAGCACCACCATCGTAGTACCTACTCGACAAAGTTGACGAATCAGGGTACAAACGATGAAACGAAGAGGACAAGAAAGAAAGATGGAGTCGAACCCCCGACAAGGGAATAATGTATACACGACGGTGAAATTTTTCATTTATGAGGACGACGACATTCATGGACGCGTGTAGGCGACGACGATGAAGCCAGGCTGCACAACCACCATGGCAAATTAACGCATTTTAATTATTCGACGTAATGAAATGATTTTTACAAAGAGACGAATAGCGCTAGAATTGTCAAGAGGCAGTACAAAACGAACCAGGTAAACCCTCTGTAGAAAAGAATAAACCATGCCACGTTGTCGCCATGTCAATTCAACGTTCTTTTTTCTTTTCTTTTTTTTTTTCTCCCCTTTTACGGAAAATTAAGCTAACGAAGGAACTAACTTGGACCGGATTTTTTTTTTTTTTTTTTACTCATTTTACGCCACAGAAGCTAGCTTATACTTTATTATAGTGGCGTAGAAAAGAGCATCGAGGGGGGTTGGTGGTGGAACTGTAAAGAAACAAAACATCTAAAAGGGGGGGAAAAAAAAGAAACAGGAAAATGAGAAAATGATAAGCTAAATGGGTGTAAATTTTTTTCATTTAAATGAGCGAAATAAATACCTACATATATACGGAGATATATTTTTATACGTATATACGAGTACCGTATCGTATCGTACCGTGGGCGAGGGGGTTCAGCATTCGTTTACCTACCTATCGCCGTATATATACGAGCTCGAGTAGAGAAATATATGCTAATGCAAACATATCCGCCAGATAGAAGTAAATACCTGCGCTATGTAAGAAGCACGAAGAGAAGAGTTACAGCGGGGTTTATTATATGAAAAGTAGCTACTACAAAAGATTTACTTTAGCCTTCATTACTAATGTAAGGATACCAGTGAATGGTAGTTGTAGGTATATATTGTATTCGAAATATGCTGCTAGTTGCTTGTTTCCTCTTACTACGATTATACATATTTCCAAAGGAATTATAATATAAAGGTGGTTTTTTTAGAAGTACGTTATACAGGGTGTCACGATTTCATAGCGCAGATCATTTAACTCAAACCACAGTTCAACCTAGTCGGCGAGCAATCGAGAAAATATCGATGGCTTGCGCTGAGAATACTCCGATATTGCGAGTATTTTCTCGATTGGTGTCGTATGGTTGATTGGTTTATTCCATTCGTACTAATTTATAATGAAAAAAGGAAATACATGAAGTGTTAGATTACTATGGGACTTGAAGGATAAGGAAAACTACAACGTTGAAAACCGTTTCCATTTGCTGAATATTTTTGATAATCGTTTATTCCATGTCAAAACGATCAAAAAGCAAGCCCGGGTCTCTCGATTTAGCCCAAAAAAATATTTGCGAGTGCCTCCCGGCGGTCTAGATAAAAAAATTACTATTTTTTAAATTGTTGAATAATAGTTTGACATAAGGAGCGAAAATCATTCATAATCTTTCATTGCAAGTTTTGATCAAAAATTTCAAAAATCGAAAACGTGCATTTTTATTCTTTTATATTTTTATTTCTTATTTTTTTTAACAATAATTTTTTGTTATTTTCGATTTTTTGTTCTTTTTTCCGTTTTTAATTTTTTAATTATTCTATTTCCTCATTTTTCAACTCTTTTAATTTTTCAATTTTTTTCAACGGATGTGTATTAGGGTGAGCCGAATTTTGTTTTTTTTTTTTTTTAAATCTGCATAACGTGCTTTTTTTTGTTTACTTTTGATTTTTTATTATCTTCGTGAATTTTGATACTATTATTCATCTGTCTGTCCTTTATTTTCAACTTTTTATTGCGCTAAAATGTAATATCTGTTTAATTTATTTATTCGCTGTTTATTTTTTCTTTTTGGTTTTTTGTTTTTAGTTTTTAGCGAAAGTCCGCTTATCCAATTAATGTGGCTTTTTGCTTGTGTGTTTGTTTCTTTTTTAGTTCTCTTTTGTTTATATTCGCCCACAAAAAACACTTTGATGCATTATTTAACATACCAGGACAGAATGAAATACATAACCGATCAGCTGCGTGCCCGGGAATGTGACCCAAATGGCCTGCTGCAAGGCAGCCACTAAGTTGGGTGGTAATCACTGCACGGGGACGAATGTGCGGCACTACTTGTGGCTTTTTTGTTTCTTTTCTAGTTTTTTTGTTTATTTCTTAAAGCCAGTTCTTTTCTTACTCGATTTCTTTAGTCAACCTTGATGGATCGCTTTGAAATTTTTACAGCAGATTTATTTCATAAAGCAGATGGCCTGAATAGATTTCGGTGTGGTTCTGTGCGCAGAAAGCTGGAGCTTTTGCCAGAAAAGTCCACTTCGAGCTCGTTCATTTCTAACATGATAACTACCAGTAAAGTTGACCATTCGACTTAAAATCATGTACAGGAGAAGAATTGTTCGCAAAAAATTGACATCAATACCTGAATGCCTATATCTAGGCAAGAGGTCGCTTCATGTCAAAAAAAAATCACTATATTCCCTTGAAATTGGAAATTCGGTACCCAAGTAGGTATGTGGTACATAATAATCGATTTTATGCAATTAATTGTATCTCTGTTTTTCATCAGAATTTCGCTTTCTGGATCAAAGATGAAACTGCTGGAATATCATTACGCAGTAGGCCAATGTAGGAGTAGTTACTTTGATAGTGAGTGATTGGGTGGGGTACCGGATAAGGGTTAAAGCAGGTTGAATATTAGTTTTTTTCTTTGGTGATATATTGTATTTATAATTTTGGTATTACATACTTACTTGAATACCGAATTTTCAATTTCAGGAGAATAAAGTGATTTCATTTTGAGATGAAGTGACCTCTCGCCCTGATATAGGCATTAAAGCATTGATGATCATTTTTGCGAACAACTGAACACAAAATTGTTACTCTGGCTGATTTTTCAAATTCTGGTCGGTTTACATGAAAAGAAAGGGTCTAAAGAAGAAAATAACGCAGGATTCGTATTAAGCAGACATAATTCTCGATATTGTTTTACATAAAGTATTACAATTCAGTTTTTTTTCACTGATTTTTCAATTTTTTTATGACAAAAAAAAAATTGAATTTCGAAATTTCACGTCACAATATCACGAAAATTGTGTCAATTCGGTTATTTTGATTCGCTAAACACCACGAATCCGATGTTAGTTTCTTCATTTGGTCTTTTTTCCCAAGATAAAATACTCAAAATGAGAGAAATCTGTTAAAATTAAACATTTCTTTATGGGTTTTTAAGATTTTCGACCCTTACGCAATCGTGTTCACCAAAAATGAATACGTTAAGTGAATCTTCGTTAAAAGATACGTTTTTGGGATATTATCAAAATGTGGTCGAACTTCGCTATCAGATTTTTTTTTACCGTTAAAAATTTCAAATGGCCAAAACCACGCGACGAACGGCACCAAAATTAATGAAAAACTATCTTAAATACACCTCCATGTGATATAACTTTGTGCCAAAGAATAGAAAAAAATCATTAAAAATAATGCAATAAAATTACCCTAGCTCCAAAAAGGAGGGAGGGGGTACACTATGTGGGGCCAATAGATCGAAAATCGGGGCTGGGGCCAAAATCATCCCTTACCCGGCTACACCCTTTCGGTGATTTTCAACGATTTAAAAAAAAATCACTACGTTGAACACAAAGTATTAGAAACTATCATTCTTTAATGGTATGAAGGTGAATAGTATTTAGATAGACATAATTTTAACCCACTCAACACGAATTTCAGGTAGTGTTTTTCATTAAAGTGGTTTTTGGGGTAAATACAAGCACTTCTTTGCATCTCTTATTTCAGTTTATCATGTTTTCAATAATTTACCAAACACCAACAAGTAAATGCTCATTATTCAAAAATTGAGATACACAGTATTTCTGATGTGCTCTTTTCATTTGTGAGGACTTCATTTTACCCATAAATCAATTTTTATAGAAAAAATTTAAAATTATCTTCATTTTGCAGGTTTTTTTTGCAATTTTTGCTACCATCAGCCACACAGTGGTCCCGTAAAAATTCTAAACGGTCAGAAATCTGAAATTGGGAGTACCACGGGTTTTCGAGGCAGTGATTCCATTTTTGGAGTAATTTTAACTCTAAACTCTAAAGATAACCTCGAGGGAGGAGGGGGGGGGCTAAACTGAAATATTTTTAAATTAATGAGTGAGGTATCAATATATATGTTTTTAACCCTTCTAAACATGGTTTTTAAGCTCATTTCTCCAAAAACCTGAAATAAACCCTGAGAGAGGGTGAAACACAAAAATTTTCAAAAAGTTGGTGAGCGGTATCAAAATATTCGTTTTCGAATCTACTGAACATGTTTCCGATGTCCATTTTACTGAAAACACCAATGAGACCAGGAGGGAAAGGGGGGGGGGGTACGAAGACATCGCGTAGAATATCTGTGAAATGTACAACAATTATATAATTTGTAAATATTTATTGTAAAATTTTTCGATTTTGCATGATTCAATCTAAGACTTCCACATCTTTTTCCGGCTCTTCGTTAAAATTTGTATCTAGAAGTAAACCTCGAATTTCTCAGATATTTCAGATCTGTTATGCGTTTGAGTCTTGCGCACAGTCGAAATAAATGGATCTAATGAGACCAAACTTGCAAATTTTAATTTTCCTGAGTTCATTCAACATTTTTGAACATATTTATAATTTTTTTTTCCAAAGGGGGGCAAAAAGTAAAACTTGTGGGTTAAAATACATACTCAAAGGAATAAATGTGCGCAGAAGTTTTCTTGCCCAAACCCACCCATTTTTTTTTATAAATTCATATGATGTAACAAATAAGTATAAGAAAAGTATACTCTTCAAATTCTTATTACTCAGCTTGAAACACAGTAAAACATAAAAACAAATACGAAATCGTAACCTATGGAAAAAATACTATTAAACAGCATAAACGTTGGCCAGCTAGAATTTTTCTGGGACCACTGTGCGTCACTCAAATTTCAAAAATAATCATTCTGAGAGGTGGTACCCACTAACGTAAGACACACAGTGAAAAAATTCTACGTACCTGTTTTGGTTATTGCGAAACAGAGGTTTAAAATATTATTTTCTACATTTTTTCCGAACTATTGTCTGAAAAAAATCCTAGCATATGTCCCATTCCTCGATGGTTACTTTTAATTTCCTAGCATAAATACACGTTTATGACGACTTTTTAGCAAGAAATATCCGAGTTTTTTCACTATTGCAGTAGAGGCCGGAGTGAGGAGTGTTTTTTGGGCTCGAAATTTATTTTAGGAGAGCCCCAACAACGTTCCTTGACAATTATCGAAATCAGAATAACAGTACCAAATCACTTATCTTGACCGCAGATATCCTTTACGCCAACTATGGAGCTTAGTACTTCCGCAATGAAATAAATTGTTTTAAAAAAAAAAAAAAAAAACTAGGTACAATATTTTACTCGCACATTTAACCATAATTTCAACTCGTACATGGCATAAATTCACACTCGATAAAGAACTCTGTCAGCTCGTCCTTAACTACAGATAACATTTCATTTACAATAATTCCAAGCCCTGCGTTGGCGTTATACTCAAGTTATATAGCACACACACACACACACACACTTACGTGTAAGTTTCAAATCAACATCAGCATCGCATCGTGTACCGCACAACGACGTGCGAACAGAACTGCGTAGAATACGCACTACATTGGCATCCACACACACACACACACAAACGTCACGTCGTAGTCGTCGTCGTTGTCGGCCGCAATACTCTAAATGATTTAATTGCTGCCTTTCGCAACCATCTGCTACGGTTATGTGTAAATTGATAAGATATACGCGAAAGTAATGCCACATGCGAAGAGACAAAGAGACAAGAGGCAGGCACAATAAACGGGAGTCCGCAGCAGAAAAAGGGGGTACACTTGTACGATCATTTTTCACATACGTACACACATAGCAAACGTCCTCGGTACCCCTATCTAGAGCTAGCCTACGCTAGTCCATCCGCCCTTCAACCTCAATCCCTATACGAACGCAATGGGTGTCTGCGTATACCTCAACAACATATTCGGTACATTTTCGCCTGTTTTACCCGCTGGCTCGGTCCGTTCCTCGCCTACCCTCCGGCTCGTCGTAATATAAAGCTCGAATTTCCGGTTTCGCGTTCTCAGTTTTCCGGCCCCGAAGGGAATTTTTCACTCTCGGCAGCAGACCTTGGCGTTGGCGTTACGAACAAGGAGACGATACGATACGATGGTCTACGTTCCCTTGTACGAAGGTACGTACGTATCTTTATCTCGTCAACTTTAACGTGCTGCGGTATCGTGCAGCGCACCCAACGAGCCGAGCAGATAAAACGGATGGATTTTTATAATCGTTTGCTTGGCATCGCATCGCATATCGCATCTCGTCTCATCTCGTCTCATCTCGTCTAGTCTCATCTACGTACGACGTCGCTATACGCGGATATTAAGCGCAGTTAATGAGGATGGGTTAAATCTACTACCCGACTATATACTACACCACAGTACGAAACTAGCGTGAAAAATCGTCCTTCGTTGGGATAATTGATGAGTTAAACGAGTACCTAACGCGCACCACCCCCGTCCGCCTCTCTCACATATTCTAGGATAATACTTGACCCAATTTGCGATTCATCTGCGTTCGTATATATAAACTACAGTATTAGGGTATCGTACGGTACTACGTACGAATAAATTTTCAATAACCTTGAAATGAAATGATACGCAGATTAAACGCTTAGTCAAGACAAGGAACAACGATCCCTTCCCATAAGTTAGATTCGAGTGAAAAATACCAAATTTTGGAATACGCTAGCAGCTGCGTAATTATGATATATTTGCCATATTATAAAAGGGATCATCCACTTCGTTCGTACGTAATATCTGTCAATTTGTTCTTTAAATGGAGCACTCTAGCCAAGGTGTTCTCCTCAATAATAATAATAATGAGCAGAATCAAAACGATGGTAAACACTCAATAACCGTACGAACAGGCGGACTTTCGATCGCGTTTCTCTACCATAGATCATCTCTATGCAGTAAACCAAATTATGGAAAAAAGCCAAGAATACCAAATAAATTTAACTCTTGGTTTTTTTTTTGTGGATTTTTCAAAAGCATTCGACTCTCAGTTGATCACAATTTCATGATAAAACCGATGATAAATCAAGGCATTCCAAAAATGTTCATAAAAATTAAAGATGTGTATGAAAACGCCCAAGCAAGAATTGTTACTGATATAGAGGGGGAATACCACAAGATAAACAGGGTGGGGTAAACAGGGAGGCACTCTATCACCTTTATTATTTAACATATCTTTAGAGGAAATTTTTCGAAATTTAAATTGGGAAAAAAGGGTTTAAAAATTGAAGGGGAGCACCTTCGTAATCTGAGATTTGCAGATGATGTAGTGTTGTTCCCTGGAAGCATAGAGGAAGGCAAAAAAATGCTGCAAGAATTATCAAGAGAAAGCATGTGAGCGGAGTTAAATATAAAGATAACGAAAACAAAAATTTTAACAAAAGAAAAAACAGACCCTTTCAAAATTAACAATCAAAACGTAGAAATAGTAAATAGCACAATTTACTTAGGTTACAAGTTAGTTTTGAAAACAACTCAGGGTAGAAGATAGAAAGAAGAATAAAAATTAGTTGGGAAAAATTTTGATCATTGAAAAAAATTTTTAAGGGTTCGTTTAGTACAAAATCAACAAGTATGGTTTTTAACGCATGCGTACTCCCAGCGGTAACATATGGCGCAGAAACCTGGGCTCCAACAAAGAACCAAGAAAATAAAATCACAGCGATGCAAAATATCATGGAACGTTCCATTTTGAATGTAAAAAAAAAAAAAGATGAAGTTAAAACTGTAGTACTAAAACGAAAGTTGAATTGTAACGTGAATATTGGCAAAATGATAGAAAGATTAAAGTGGAGTTGGGTGGGTCAACTTGCAAGAAAAAAAGAAAAAAATTGGGCAACAAAAACATCATTTCGGCAAAATTGGGAGAAAAGAAAAAGGGGTAAATAAAAACGAAGATGGAGGGACGGCTTTTCCGATCTCATTAAGAATAATCTATTTCATAGGATAGCGAAGGACAGACAGAGATGCATGGGGAAAACTGGGTGAGGCCTTTGTCTTGTTATAACAAGACAATTTAACCGAGTAAAAACTTACTGTTTTACAGTGTAAAATGTAGTATGTACTTTTGTGCATTTATTCTGTATTACTTTTTTTTATTGTAGTTGGCATAATACTCGAAATAAAGGTTATTAACAATAGAGGAGCTGAAAGGTTGGAGCTGAATTTAACTTTTTTTTTGGAAATTCGCAAACGGCGGAATTACAATTGTTGCAAAATAGCTTGAAAATTATGTAAACATTTCAGTTATGTAAATAAATTTTTTCAATTTTCATAACTGACTCAAAGTTTACATATTTCGAACATTTCCAAAAAATTGAGATAAAAAATAGAATTTATTTCAAAAATTTACAGAGTGGTTTAAAAATGTCGTCCACCAAATCTACAGCAATATATTTTTGTAGAAAATACAAGTGTCTAAAACGCTTAATATCTCCATAGACCAAAATCAAATTCTACTTTCCGAATCAGTTAAATTCCTTGGAATCAACAACTAACTCAAGTAAGACAAAACTGCTTTTCCAAAATAAATCTCCTAAAGAAATTAGCCCACACTAGTTA